>JAOQMQ010099867.1:0-15271 GCA_027563845.1 Erythroxylum subrotundum | reverse complement strand
ATATTATAGACTTTTATCATAAATGTAAGAAAAGGGATGAGACCACATGATGCAAATATGTGTTGCTTTCTCCAGAAAAACAAGGGCAACAAGATCAAACACGAAGAAAGAGGAAAAGTAAGAAAATTTTTCTTCTCTGCCCCCTCTTTTTTCGAGGTTTTGTTTATATTAAGGGATTCGTAACAGAATTGGTTATAACCACCTGTACTTCTCAGCTCTTTCAATTTGTAAAATAAAAGAAGAGTTTCTATAACATTTAGGCTATATAGTCATTGAATCGAACGAGCTTCTTCTATGAAGAGAATGATCTTTTAAAGGCTGAAGAACTTCCCGTAAATGGAGTAGATAAGAGTCCCAATTCGGGCTATAAACCAAAATATCGTCGAAAAAAAAAGCACAAACTCGCGGAGAACATGTTTAAAGACAGTATTCATCTGGGCTTGAAAAGTATTGGGAGCGTTCAAAAGCCTAAATGAAAGAACAATAAATTCATAGTGACACTTGTGGGTGCAAAACGCCATTTTAAGGATGGCATCAAGGTAAAGGCGAGCTTGATGATAACTCAAGTGGAGGTCTTTTACTGTGACGGTGTTCTAAGCACTATAATCAACACAAAAAATGCCAGGAGCCATCTTTTTTGCAGACCAAGATGACTAGAGAAGAAAAAGGACTTATGTTAGGGCAAATGATGTCGTCCGATAGCATTTCAGAAACCAACTTTTCAATCTTTACTTTCTAGAAATATGGGTTGCGATAAAGGGCAAACAGTAACAGGGGAAATGTCAAGCAAGAGGTAAATCTAGTGGTCATATTTGTGAAAAAGAGGTAAGGAGCTGGGCTTGGAGAAGACTACTGAAAATTGGGAAAAAAGGTAACGGAGGGATAACGCTAGGAGGGGCGTGGGCGCCTGGTGGATGATGGGAGGTAGGTCGTCAGTTAGGGACGGATCTACATTGGGGGCATGGGCGCCTGGTGGATGATGGGAGGTAGGTCGTCAGTCAGAGACGGATCTACATTGGGACAAATTTCCTATAAAAAATTATTATTTTAAGTTTTGCCCCTATAAAAAAATAAAATTTTATTTCCATTAAAATTTTGCCCATATTAAAAATAAAATTTTGTCCCTGTTAAAATTTTACCCCCACTCAAAAATTTTTTTGGATCCGTCTCTGTCGTCAGTGATGGGTTCACAAGAGAGATGGTAAAAGGATACAATGGAATCCTGTTGAGCATATTTATGGAATTGGGTTGGGGTCATGGAGGACAAGGTTGGTTGTTGGAGCCCGACGAGGCATAGCTTGGATCCACCAAACTGAAACTCCATCCATAACTTAGTACAATCAGGCCCAAGTCCAGCCAGCCACTGAATGCCTAACACAATGTCGGTGCCAAATAAGTAGGATGAAGAGGTCGATGGAGAAGGTGCCGCTAGCCAACCGAAGAAGGATATTGGGACAGAACCCAGCACAGTCTATCTTATCCTCGTTACCCACTGTGACGTTAAGATAGGGTGAGGGTTGGAGGGGGAGACCCAGATGTTTGGCTAGGCAGGATTGGGTGAAGTTATGTGTGGAACTCCCGTTGATGAGGACAATGACTTGTTTGTCGTGAAGAAAACCTTCCAACTTTAAGGTTTTATGAATAAAATGGCCCGTAAGGGCATGGAAGGAAATTTGAGGATGAGGGGTTTGTGGGGGAGAAGTGGAAGAGGAGCTGGCATCTGATGGTGTACGCGGGGAAGAGGGTTCAGAGGCAAGATCAATGCTCTCTTGTTTAGCCAAAAGATAGAGGAATTGGGGTGGACGACAACGGTGGTCAGGAACAAATTTGTCGTCACAATTGTAACAGAGACCTTCACGGCGACTGGCCATTTGGGCTGGTGTGAGGTGTTTGATGGGTAGGGGATTGGGACGCAGGAGGTCTTTCTGGGGAGGTGGAGAAAAGGAAATGGGGGATAGAAGATGATGTGGGACAAGATTATAATAGAGGAAGAGAACAGGGGGGTTTGGAGATGTGGGTGGAAGTGATTTTGTCTTCCAATAACTTGCGATGGCGTCTAAGAGATTGGGAGGTTTCAGTAATAAAATGTCTTTTTGGATATTGTTGGTAAGTCCAGAAATAAAACAATTGAGTAGATTACTAACAGTGAGGCTTGGTATTTGGGTAGATAGGGTTTGAAAGTCATGGATGTAAGAGTCTACTGTAAAGGTTTGTTTGAGTTTGAATAAGGAAGCCTCAAGATTTTGGTAAATAGAGGGCTCAAATCGAGCTGTAATATCATGAACAAAAGTCAGATAAGTGGAGAGTTATTCCGTATTATACATCCAATGGAACCACAAAAGGCGGGGCTAGTCAAATAAAAAGAAGCAATGTAGAGCTTATAGGCAATGGGTGTTTAGTGATAGTCGAAGAACCGTTCAAGTTGGAAAAGCCATTTACCAACGTTGTCACCAGAAAATAGTGGAACTTCAAGTTTCAGGAGGCGTAGAGGAGTGGGAGGACTGTGAGCAAAAGGAGCGACAGGAGGCTGTACAGGAAGGATGGGGAATAAAAAGGAAACGTTTGGTGAAATATGGGTACAGAGGGGGAAGGGAAAGATGAAGGGGCGGTAGTTGAGAGGGTGGGGCGGGTAATAGAAGCCCCATGTGAAAGGAAAATATGAGACGAAGGTGGGGTAGTGGAAATAGGGTGATCATCAGATGTTGTGTGATGGATTATAAAGAGATGAGTGATAAAATATAAAGAGATGGAATCCCAAATCTTAACAGGTATAGGGAGTGGCTGCAATAAACCTTTAGGGGCGTGATTGAAAGGTTTCACCACATGACAAGTAGAGCATTTATGAACAAATTCAGAGACAGTTGTGCGCATAGATGGCTAGTAGAATTGCGCGGCAAGCCGAGTAAGAGTGTGTTGTGCCCCAGCGTGCCACTAATGGGAGAATTGTGGAATTCAAATAAAAGCAGAGGGTGGAAGGTCGATTTAGCTGGGATTAAAATTATGTTTTTTATAAGGCCAAACCGTTAACAACAGAGTGATCCGGGTAAGCAGCTGGGTCGGACAAGATTGAAGTAAGTAGAGAAGCTAAGCGTGGGTTGGAGCAATAAAAAGCGCGTAGACCATCCAAAATTTTTGCAAGGGGTTTAGATAAGAAGGAATGAAGGCTAGCAGTAGGCAGACGGGATAAAGCATCTGCAGGTTGGTTAACAAAACTTGGCTTGTAAATAATGTCAAAATCATACCCTAACAACTTGGTAAGCCAGTTTTGTTAGGCTGGAGTTTGAACCGTCTGATCTGTGAGAGACTTCAAGCTTTGATAGTCAGTTTGAATTGTGAAATGCCTACCCAATAGATAATGATGCCATTTTTTGATGGATTTAGTAATGGCAAACATCTCTCATTCATAAGTAGAGGTTGATTGAAGATGGGGGCACATTTGTTTACTAAAGTAAGCAATAGGATGGCCAGATTAGGTTAAGACTGCTCCAATAGAAGTACCTGAGGCATCTGTCTGTAGCAAGAAGGGCATTGAGAAATCAAGTAAGGCTAATGTTGGTGTGTGGCAAAGAGCTTTCTTAAAGGTGTTGAAGGCAATTTGCGTGTCAGAATTCCAGATGAAAGATTTCTTCCATAATAACTTAGTAAAATGAGTCACGACAGAAGCATATTCAGCAACAAAACGGTGATAATAACTAGCAAGGCCTAGGAAGCCACGAAGTTGTTTAACAGAAGTAGGGAAGGGCCAAGCTTGTATAGCCTCAATCTTTTCAGGATCGATCGAAACCCCATCTTTGGAAACCAGATGACCAAAGTATTTCAGCTGAGTGCAACCGAAAACACATTTTAAAAGCTTAGCATAAAGAGAATGATCTTCTAAAGGTTGGAGAAGTTCCCATAAATGGAGTAGATGAGAGTCCCAATTTGGATTATAAACCAAAATATTGTCAAAAAAAACAAGCATAAATTTGCGGAGAACATGTTTGAAGATAGTATTCATCAAAGCTTGAAATGTACTGGGGGCATTTGAAAGCCTAAATGAAAGAACAATAAATTCATAGTGACCCTTGTAGGTACGAAACGTCGTTTTAGGGATGGCATCAAGGTGGAGGCGAACTTGATGATAACCCGAGCGGAGGTTTAACTTGAAGAAAACTGAAGCGTCGTGTAATTTTATAATAAACCTTGAGGGTCGTGATTGAAAGGTTTCACCGCTTGACAAGTAGAGCATTTGCGAACAAATTCAGAGATAGTTGTGCGCATGGATGGTCAGTAGAATTGCGCGGCAAGCCGAGCAAGAGTGTGTTGTGTCCCAGCGTGGCCACTAATGGGAGAATTGTGGAATTCAAATAAAAGCAGAGGGTGGAAGGTCGATTTAGCTAGGATTAAAATTCTGTTTTTTATAAGGTCAAACCGTCAACAACAGAGTGATCCGGGTAAGCAGCTGGGTCGGACAAGATTGAAGTAAGTAAAGAAGCTAAGAGTGGGTTGGAGCAATAAAAAGCACGTAGACCATCCAAAATTGTTGCAAGGGATTTAGTTAACAAAACTTGGCCAGATTAGGTTAAGACTACTCCAATAGAAGTACCTGAGGCATCTGTTTGTAGTAGGAAGGCCACTGAGAAATCAGGTAAGGCTAATGTTGGTGTGTGGCAAAGAGCTTTCTTAAGAGTGTTGAAGGTATTTTGCGTGTTAGAATTCTAAATGAAAGATTGCTTCCGCAATAACTTAGTAAAAGGAGTCACGACGGAAGCAAAGTCAGCAACAAAACGACAATAATAACTAGCAAGGCCCGGGAAGCCACGAAGTTGTTTAACAGGGGGCCAAGCTTGTATAGCCTCAATCTTTTCAGGATCGACCGAAACCCCATCTTTGGAAACCAGATGACCTAAGTGTTTCAGCTAAGTTCAACCGAAAACACATTTTGAAAGCTTAGCATGAAGAGAATGATCTTTTAAAGGCTGGAGAACTTCTCGTAAATGGAGTAGATGAGAGTCCCAATCCGGACTATAAACCAAAATATTGTCGAAAAAAACAAGCACAAACTTGCGAAGAACATGTTTGAAGACAGTATTCATCAGGGCTTTAAATGTATTGGGAGCGTTCAAAAGCCCAAATGAAAGAACAATAAATTCATAGTGACCCTTATGGGTGCGAAACGCCATTTTAAGGATGGCATCAAGGTGGAGGCGAACTTGATGATAACCCGAGCGGAGATCTAACTTGAAAAAAACTGAAGCGTCGTGTAATTCATCAACAGTTGGAATTGAAAATCAATCTTTTAATGTGACGATGTTCAAAGCACTATAATCAACACAAAAACTGCCAAGAGGCATCTTTTTTGCAGACCAAGATGACTGGAGAAGAAAAAACACTTGTGTTAGGGCAGATGATGTCGTCCGACAACATTTCAAAAACCAAGTTTTCGATCTATGCTTTCTAGAAATATGGGTAGCAATAAGGGCAAACAATAATAGGGGAAGTGTCAGGCAAGAAGTGAATCTGGTGGTCACATTTGCGAAAAAGAGGTAAGGAGTTGGGTTTGGAGAAGATCACTAAAAATTGAGAAAAAAGGTCAAAGAGGGAGGACGCTAGGAGGGGCGTGGGCGCTTGGTGGATGATGGGAAGTAGGTCGTCAATGATAGGTTCGCAAGAGAGATGGTAAAAGGATACAATGGAATCCTATTGAGCATATTTACATAATTGGGGTGGGGTCATGGAGGACAAGGTTGGTTGTTGGAGCCCGATGAGGCGTAGCCTGATCCACCAAACTAAAACTCCATCCATAACTCAGTACAATCAAATAGGGTAGGCCCAAGTCCAGCCAACCACTGAACGCCTAATACAATGTCAGTGCCAAATAAGTAAGATGAAGAGGTCGACGGAGAAGGTGTCGCTAGCCAACCGAAGAGGGATATTGGGACAAAACCCAGCACAGTCGATCTTATCCCCGTTACCCACTGTGACGTTAAGATAGGGTGATAGTTGGAAGGGGAGACCCAGATGTTTATCCAGGCGGGATTAGATGAAGTTATGTGTGGAACCCCCGTTGATGAGGACAATGACTTGTTCATCATGAAGAAAACCTTCCAGCTTTAAGGTTTTGGGAATAAAATGGCCCGTAAGGGCATGGAAGGAAATTTGAGGATGAGGGGTTTATGGGGGAGAAGTGAAAGAGGAGGTGGTATCTGATGATGTACATGAGGAAGATGGTTCAAAGACAAGATCAATGCTCTCTTATTTAGCCAAAAGATAGAGGAATTGGGGTGGATGACAGCGGTGGTTAGGAACAAATTTGTCGTCACAATTGTAACAGAGACCTTTTTCACAGCGACTGGCCATTTGGGCTAGTGTGAGGCGTTTGATGAGTAGGGGACTGGGACACAAGAGGTCTTTCTGGGGAGGTGGAGAAAAGGAAATGGGGGATAGAAGATGATGTGGGACGAGATCATAATAGAGGAAGGGAACAGGGGGGTTTAGAGAAGTGGGTGGAAGTGATTTTGTCTTCCAATAACTTGGCAGTGCCAATGGCGTCTGAGAGAATGGGAGGTTTGAGTAATAAAATGTCTTTTTGGATATTATTGGAGAGTCCAAAAATAAAACAATTGAGTAGATTACTAGCAGTGAGGCTTGGTATTGGGGTAGATAGGGTTTGAAAGTCATGGATGTAAGAGTCTACTGTAGAGGGTTTGTTTGAGTTTGAATAAGGTAGCCTCAAGGTTTTGGTCAATAGAGGAGCCAAATCGAGCCGTAATATCGCACATGAAGGTCGACCAAGTGGATAGCTGTCCCGTATTATACATCCAATGGAACCACAAAAGGCGAGGCTAGTCAAATAAAAAGAAGAAATGTAAAGCTTATGGGCAAGGGGTGTTTAGTGATAGTCGAAGGACCGATCAAACTGGAAGAGCCATTCACCAATGTTGTCACCAGAAAATAGTGGAACTTCACATTTCGGGAGGCATGGAGGAGTGGGAGGATTGTGAGCAAAGGGAGTGACAGGAGGCTGTACAGGGAGGGATGGGGAATAAAAAGGAAATGTTTGGTGAAATATGGGCGCGGAGGGGGAAGGAAAAGAGGGAGGGGCGATAGTTGAGGGGGTGGGGCCGGTAATAGAAGACCCATGTGAAAGGGAAATATGAGACTAAGTTGGGGCAGTGGAAATAGAGGAATCCATCGGATGTTTGTCCCAACGAGCCATCTTGAAGAGATAGCTTGACAGTGAGAAGCAAGTGTAGATTGGAAGGTCTTATAAGATGATGAGGTGTGTTTAATGGATTCGGTGTGTGTCTGGAGGAGATCGGCTTACTGTTGGACAATATCTTTTAGGGATGCTACTTGATCCTTCAGGCATAAGAGTGATTCCTCAGTGGACTTGGCACAAGTCTACAACAATATGAGTTCTGATATAATAAATACAACCCAGATCAGCTGATAAAGATGCAAACCAAATCAGTATCTTTGAGTTTAGCTTCTACTTAGTAGTAGTGAGCTTGACACCCTATTAAACAAAGACTCACTCACGTGACAAAGTAGAAACCAATTAAGTATAAATACAACTAAGAACATAATTAATATATGTATGAAGTGTGAGTAATATTAAGAATGGAGAAAAAGAAGCAACAATAAATCAAATAAGAAGCAGAGAGAAGGGGACAAGGAAGGAATTATGAGAAACTCGTGGAATGGGTGGATTGGGGAAGATACAAAACACGAACCATGTATATTGTTCATAACCAAAAATGATATCTTCTTGTTTATTATCCGAATACACAGATGCATGTTATCTTCCCCATCCACAAGCTTCCCATAATCCTAAGCCTCCCTCTTCATTTCCTCTCTTTTCTATTATGTTACTTCGGTTTTTTAGTACACCACCTATGTGAATTTGCTCGAGCGTTAAACTCATTGCGGGTTATATAGTAGCAGTAGCAGCAGCTTATTATCACTTATAAGTACCTGCGCCAAAAAGCAAAAGAAGCGGTTTCTCTTCTTTTGTGCTATGATAATCGACATGGAACTTTCTTTCCTTGCTTTTTGTTAATATTATGCTTTACCATTAATATTATGCCTAGTGGATTATCAAAAAAAAAAAAAATTATGCCTAGTGGACGTCTGTCACTTCTCTGGACTTTTACCTACTCACCTAACCTTGACTAAGTTCATATTTATTCTATGAAGAGTAAAAGATATACTTATTAGCCTTCCGATTAACTAAAGTTATGTTTAGTTGGGGAATCATTATAGATTAGACATTAGTGTATGTAAGAGGCATCCGATTCCAATGTAAAGTAAAAGCTTCGCAGGCAGGTGGATAATTCTAATCAGATTTCTTTTGGAATAGCCCAAAATAGTTTATTCGTATAGGCCGTGGGAGCACTTTCTTTTAGATTAGATCAAAGTAAAAGCTCTCCTCCTAAGTTCCGGTTTTGTTTTGGGCCTTGCAAGTACCAACTCCCAGATTCGACTGAGCTTGGGATGGGACCATTGCTTCTCGATTGTGACAACAGACATTTCTCCCTCGATATATTATGTTAGTCCAAATTTACGTTACCAGTACTTCGCCTCCAACCTATTTTCATCATGTCTGAATCAATGAGTCAGAACTGCGTATGAATGATGTAAATTCCATCCATTGGAAAGGGCACAGAATACCAATACTAACAGCTGTACGTGGTCCTGCGGTATGTACAGTACAATGCATGCACGTTGATGCATGGGAAGTGGGTGTTATTACTTATTACTGGCTACTTAATTCTGTATGCTCTTTCCCAAAGGTACGGGCATAAGCATACTGGCTGCCTTTGCCATTTCAAACTATTCTATGCATATCCTTTCTTCCTATTTATGGAACTTAGCTAATTTTAGCTATGCCCACTATCACCAAGTGATGATAAAATCAACAAAGACTGTTAGATGAGCGTAGTGTGGTGTATTAAGAGTATGGTCCAATGGTCCTGAAGAAGCAGGAGATGATTCAAGGTAGTTGTAGTTGTAGCACCAATCCAAGTAATGAGGCTCCACAGCCAAGAAGCTAAAACTTTATAATAACTAAAGTTTGATTCCTTTTCAATTATCTTTCTAATATAGCTATATATTAATTTACTCGCCAGTAAGTACTTAACACATGCTTTCTTGCTGTCTATGCAAAGGACAAATACTAGTGCGTTGGCCAAGAGGTTTCATATCACCTGTAGCTAAAAGCATGTGCTGCTGTGTTCTCATAGAAATCTATCCATCTAAAAAAATTAAAATAGATCTCAATAAAAACAGAGTGACATAGGCTTTTGAAAACAAGTTATCTGTCCTGATCAAGGAGTCGATAAATAGGGTAGGTTCAAAGAAAATGGACCATTTTGCACACATACATATGTAGTGTATATGGAGTCGATCTCAAGCAATGCATTGTAGCTATATATCGTCTGAAAATTCCAATAAAATGAAACAGTATGTGCTCTTTTTCTTGTTCTTTTTGTTATTGACCGAATAGAAATTCCCAGGTGATTGATGAGATTTGAGTCATGTGAAATGACTGTGGACACGTGAAGTCCACGCCGTCGTTCCCTCTTATGGCTCCAGCTACTGGCATAAGATCCTCATCCTCTTACTTAACACCCGTTTCAATCCTATTTTGCGCGATGATATCATTTTAGGTGTAAACAGAAATAAAATAATGTCATCTTTTGCGTACAACTATGTACATCTGCTGTCGAGAGTTGCCACTTTGAAAAGAGAATATCCACGCAAAACAATATAAATTTAAATTGGCAAATTTAAATTATGTGGTGTTATTAATCAGTACGATTTATTCTATAAATGTTTTCTTAAAACTTTTATGTTGCAAAAAAAATATTGTTTTGAAAAATTGTAAAATTAAGATTTGAGTTCCCTAGGAGAAGGAGAAGAGGGATATATATTTTTTCTTTCTTTTTCTTTTTTCTGTACCCGCCTACAATCAACAAGCCTTCTTCCGTCTTCTGCATCCAGTTGGCCTCTCACTCTTCTTCACACACACTCAATATTTACTTGTTTGTCTCGGAGCTCATTTGCTTCCTTTACATATCACTCCAAGAACAAATCCTATGTTCTCGTTAAATTGTGTTAAGATATATGGTATATATCTTATTATTGAATTTTGACATTTTTGATAATTAGATCTCCAAGATAATGAAAAATTTCAAATTCAAATCAAGATAAGGTAGAAGATACAATGAGTTTGACTTGGATAAAGACCTAACCTTGTAAAAGATATGGATGTGCATCATGTGACCAAAAGGTGTGATGAATGAAAAATCCTACTATGTGAAGACTTTTTGCATGATGTGAGTACCTTGTTCTTGGATGTGCCTATGGTGGTGGACTGTCAAGGTTCTTTTTTATTATTGCCATAAATACATCATTGCCATATAGGAGATGATTGCCACATAGGTTGGGTTAGTGGCTATCTTCTACTTGATTTTCTTTATGCAATCTAAGTCTTTGTTCTTGTATATGGGGATGTTCTATTGATGTTCTCTTTGATGATTGCCGAAAACATGAAAGCGATTTTCGTGGGTATTATGTGTTTGTTCAGAAGCTGCATATTCTTTTGTTTTTGAAGAACTAACAGAGAGCTGTGTGATTGTTGATTTTGGGAGCTACGTTTTTCTCTATTTTGAACGTCTATTGAGAGCAATTAGGCAACTAGTTTTTCTGGGTATTGCTAAATTTTTCTGTTAAGGGATTACGTAATTTTTTGGCTGTCATTTTGGTGTTGGTATGCGAAAATTCTAGAAGTTTTCGTGACTTTGTAGCTGTTGTCTTTGTTGTTGGTTTGGTACGAAAAACTTCAGCAATTGTCATGGTTGTTGCAGCTTTATTGGGTTAACGTTTCAGTGATGAAATGTTTATTGATTTGAGACATTTTGTGGTTGCTGTGTGTGGGATTTTTCAGTGACTATATCAGAGATTCATAGCAGATTTCTTAGTCGATAACTTCCCGTTCTTTCGTTAATGAAGTGGCATATTTAGGGGAGTTGCTTTTTAACAAGTGCTTTCATTTATGATAAATTTTATTTAATCACTTGAGTTATTTATTTAATGTTCTTTATTTATAAAATTGCTGAGAAAAATCCTCTTTTGAGGTTAGTATGAGGCGGTCGTACTATTGGGTGTGAAATTCTTTCACGGGTTATGAGGAAGAGGGATATTGTCAAGGGTTGAGTGGTGTCGGCTCAGTAAAGCATTGTATAAAAATATTATCATTAACGAAAGAATTAAGCTGGGGGAGAGACCTGCAGACGTAGGCAAGGTGTGTCAAACTGTGTTAACAAATATCGGTGTTGATTTATATTTGTGCGTTTAATTTTTCTATTTTTTGATTGTGCTAGAAATGATTGCGGCAAAATTGAAGAGTTTGCAAAACTACTACACTCCTATGGTTCTTTCAATTGGTATCATAGAGGATCATCGAATCAGAACTTGGTACATCAAGTCAGTGCAGATCCTTGTTTTGTAATTATGGCTATAAGAGAAGGAAGCTCATCAAATAGTAATTTCAAACAATAAGGGAAAACTCAAAAGGGTGAAAGAAAAGTGAAGAAAATTCAATGTCATAAGTGTCAAAGCTTCGGACATGTGCAAGCAGAATGTGCTAACACCTTGAAGAAGAGAAAAGGGAAGTCCTATACAAGCAATTGGAGTGAGAATGAATCCGGAAGTGAGTATGGTAGTGAAGAAGAAGTTGTGAATAGTGTTGCGTTATTTGCTTTATACAACAAAATTCTAGTTACTTGCTTTACAACAACCAAGAAGGAAGTAACCGACGACGAAAGCGTGAGTAAATAAGAAAATCTCGAGAAAAATGCAGACAAATAAGCTCAAAGCTTAATCTCTGATTATGACAGTGATGACAGTACTTTAGATGATAAAAAGGAAAGCATTTATGAAGCTTATGAGTTAATGTATGCTAAATGGGTCTAAACAAGTAAGAAAAATGAGAAGTTGAAAGAAAAAAACTCTACCATAAAGAACACCATTCAAGACCTTGAGAAGAAGTTATTATCTACAATAGATGAGCTTAATGAAACAAAGTTGAAGCTGGTCAGCATGGAAAAGGGAATAAGAATGTTAAATAGAGGTACCGAAAAATTAGAAAAGTTGTTGAAAATTGATAAGACTAAAGGAGATCTTCAAGGCATTAGCTAGAGAGGTGAATGTTCTAAGTCGAATGATGAGAAAATTGGTGCGACTAGATCTATCCAAGTAGAAATTTCAAAGAAAAATCGGAGGTTCATACCTATATGTCACTTTTGTGGAGTAATTGGGCGCATAAGATCGAAATGTTACAAGTTGTTACAAATAGTGTTTCAAAGGGGTCAAAACCGAAAATCTAGATATTCTCCATTAAATTTCCAGCAGTAACCCATTTTTACCGAAGCACTCTTGGGTTAGAAACGGCCAAGTACAACCATAAAGATGTAGTGAAGGAAAAACAAGAAATTGTTCAGATTTATAGGTAGTTACTACTTTTGAAGAAACTATTCAGACTAAGGATAAGTCAGTTGCTTCAAATGAAGAGATCAACCAGATAATTGATGACCGAGATAATGTGACGAGGAATAAGTCTAGGTTTGAATTTTTTTGAGGGACACAAGGATTGTGTGCTTTACATTTTTTAAGTATAGTGTATAGTTTGATGTTATTTATTAAAAAAAAAGAGGTCGAAGGAGTTATCGTTTAGGCTTTTTGAGTTTTTATTTATGATTTTTCTAAGATTCGGTTGATTGATCTATCTCCATTTTTCTCAAAATTTTCTGATTTCCCCCTTTATCGTCTTCAGTTACTTCTTTCTTAGTTATTGTTAGGCATGCAACTGTATTTTTGCTATATAGAGCAACTAATACAACACCATTTGGAATTTCTTCATCACTACCGTATTCACTTTTGGACTTGTTTTTGCTCCAAGTGCTAGTAAAAGATTTCTCTTTTCTCTTCTTCAAAGTATTAGCATATTTTGCTTGCACATGTTCAAAGCCCTGACACTCATGGCATTGAATTCTCATCTTTCTTTCACCCTTCTGAGTCCTGGCTTGTTGTTTAAAGTTGTTGCTCGATGAGCTTCCACTATTTTGCCTAAACTTGGGTATGTCCTTTTCACTCTTTTCATCCACTTACTGAAATTTCATGTTAACAAAATCAAATCCTCATTCTAATCAGATTCATCTTCTATATCAGTCATGCCTTTTCCAGTTTCAGCTTGTAGTACCAATCCCTTGCTCTTTTCTTGTTTGCCCCTCAACAAATTCATTTCAAAATTGGTAAGAATCTCAATTACCTTCTCCAATGACAAGTCATTAATGTCATGAGTCTCCTCGATTGCTGCAATTTTCAGAATAAATCTTGGAGATAGCGATCTCAATGTCTTCTTGACTAGTTTCAAATTAGAATATTTCTTCCTGAGTTGATATGCCTAATTCGCTATATCGCACAATCTTTCATGAAAGTCTCCAATAGTCTCATTCTCATCCATCTTCAGTTCTTCAAACCTCACAGATAACATTTATAATTTTGCCGCTATCACAGATTTGGACCCTTCATGAATAGTTTACAAAGCTTCCCACGCTTCTTTGGTCGATTCACAGTTTGATATCACTGAGAAGCGTCTTTCATCAACAACGCTAAAAATTGCATGCATTGCTTGTGAGTTTCCAAGTGCACTTTCTTCTTCAGCTGTTGTCCACTCAGACGAATCTTTTTAAACTGCCTCTCCTTTATCATCAGTAATAATCATATGCGTCCACTCATATACTATCGAATGTCAAGCTTTTTTACCCTGAGTTTAAATGAAGACTCTCATCCGTGATTTCCAAGTGGGATAGTTAGAGCCGTCAAACAGTGGTGGTCTGGTGATCGATGCACCCTATCTTGTAGCCATCGTGAAATTCAGATCTGCACCAACTTGTTACCAAGTTCTGATTTGGTGACCAACTCTGATACCAATTGAAAAATTGAAGAGATGGTTGTTTCGCAAACCTTCCGATTGTTTTATGACAAACACAAAAATCATAAAAAATTAAAAGCACCAAAGATAAACAAAACCGAGATTTGTTAATGCAGTTCGACACACATTGCCTACGTCTGTGGGGCCATCACCTAGCTTAATCACTTTCACGAAAGTTCAATAGATTTACACAAGGGCTTTCAAAGTCGACTCACTCAATCCTTGAAACTATCTCTCAACCTCACTTCCCGTGAAATATTTTAACACTCAATAACACGACAGACTCGTGTTAACCTCAACAGAGGAATTTTCTCTGCTACTCTTAATGAAATAAAATTAATAAAAATAACTTAAGTGATTAACTATCTAAGAACAAAAACAGAAAACAATTGAGACAAAAACATAGCAACTTTCCTATGGGTTCAGCTCCTCTTAAATAGATCAGAAAGTTGTTCACATAAAATAGATTGATTCATACACATTCCAGATCCAAGTTACAGTTGTGGCAGAAGGACTTCATGCAAAATAGATCTAGCAAATAAACCTCCACACGATAATCTGCTGAAGCATTACCACGATGAGTCACATACCCACAAAAAACAATACATTAAAAAACTTCACCACATTAATTGCGCAGCCTGCAACCAACCTTCAACAGAGAACACACGCAATTCACCGAACACCCCAGTCGTAAGTCATATGCTAAGAAATCAATAAACACCGCAACACCAAGATAGATTTTTCAACATCATAACATCAACACATTAATCTCTCCATCCACGTGACTCTCATAAAGCTGAAAGCTCACAGCCCCAAAATTCTAGAAATTATGCAGTCATCAAAATAAAGGAATATCAAGTCACACATATAACATCTGCTAATTTCACATATTACCTTGATTTCACATACGACCTTTCAGCCCACGTGGCCATAATCAACCAAATCTCTAGTCAAGATAGAGTTCCATCACATCTAAAATATTATCCAAGATAACCTTTTTATTTTTGAATCCAAGTCAAACAATAATAGTATCTTATAAGTCTAATTAATAAAAATATGCCAAAACAAAAATAAGGAGGTATATATCATATATATAACAGTTTGGTTTAGGTATTTGGGTTCTTTGAACATGTGCCAAGTAGGGGTGTTCATGGTAGGGTAACCTTGCTGGACCCCGATCCCGAAGCCCGGCCATCGGTGCCGGACCCCGTTCCTGGAGTCCAACTATCCAGAACGGAATCACAAACGGAGACCGTTGGGCCCGAGTCCTGACCCCCAAGGCTGAACCCGGGG
>JAOQMQ010099039.1:0-15428 GCA_027563845.1 Erythroxylum subrotundum | reverse complement strand
TCAACCACCATTGGTCCAACAACAGTAAACAAAAGTTCATTAAGAGTAGGATGGTAAAAAAACCTCCTCCCCCTCACAAAGCTGGTGAAGAGATATTGCAGGACATTGAGGAATTAGGCATGTTGAAAGTTACAAAATTTGAAGCTGATGAAGTTAATACAAGCATTAGTAAAAACTTTGGTTGGAGAAAACGAAACATCTTTTGGGATTTGCCATATTGGAAAACTAATTTGATACGTCATAATTTAGATATGATGCATATTGAAAAAAATATTTTTGACAATTTATTCAATACCATAATGAACATTGAAAGGAGTACAAAAGACAATGCAAAATCGCGAGCTGCTTTGGAACTTTTTTGTAGAAGGAATGAGTTACATAAAGATCTTCGTACCGGTAAATATCTTAAAGCATTTTACACTTTTGACAAAAAACAAAAGGAAATATTATGTGAATGGATGAAAAGTCTAAAGTTTCCTAATGATTATGTTTCAAACTTAGCAAGGTGTGTGGACATGAAGAAGTACAAATCATTTAGGATGAAAAGTCATGATTGTCATGTGTTTATGCAAAGGCTAATTCCAATTGAATTTTGGGAGTTGCTACCGAATAAGGTTTGGGAAGTAATAATAGAATTATGTTTGTTTTTCAAAAGTTTAACATCATCTGAAATTAAGTTTGCTTAAATGGAAAAACTAGAAAGGAAAATTCTAGTAATTTTATGCAAGTTAGAAGGGATTTTTTCCTCCAAACTTCTTTGACTGTATAGAGCATCTACATGTGCATTTAGCACATGAGGCTAAACTAGCCAGTCCAATTCAATATCGATAGATGTATCTGTTTGAGAGGTAATTCAACAAAAATGATTGTAATTAAAGTAATAACATGTTTTAACAACTAAATTATAATAACTCTATTCGCTAATATAGGTATTTGCATCACTTGAAGAAAAATGTCAAAACAAGGCTAGAGTTGAAGGTTCAATATTTAATGCTTATTTAGTGGAAGAAGCTAATACATTTTATTCATATTATTTTGAGCCATATGTTCACACAAAAGAAAGAAAAGTTCCTCGTAATAACGATAGGGGAGGAACGAGTGATGCTGATGGTAACTTATCCATTTTCACATATCCTGGACGAACATATGGACGTTCAACAAGAAGAATGTTAATAAAAGAAGAAATTGAGGCTATTATGGTTACATTTTATTGAACTGTCAAGAGGTTCAACTTTTCATGTAGTAAGTTGAAATTGATTATTTGGGTTTTGAAATTTAATGTTATTCATAACTGAAATACATAATAATATTTTTAGATTATACGAGGAATTGTTATACGAGTTAATACTTGACCAAACACAGGATGATATCAATAAAGAAGTTGGAAGACACATTCCTCAATGGTTCAAGAAATATGTAATTTTTCACTTACAAATATTGAAATGGTTGAATTATAAGATTTAAGTGTTCAAATGATATTATAATGTTTAATATAATAATTTCTTTTGTGTAGGCCTTAGAAAATCGAATAGAGAGCAAGTTCATACGTGATCTTGCTAAGGGACCTTTGCGAACTATTAAATAGTATCTTGTGTATTTCGATAATGGATATAAATATAATACAGAATATCATGGTCACAGCATGGCAACAAAAAATAGTGGAGTTTGCATACAGGAGAATTGATGGATTACTATGGTAAAATTATTGAGATACTTGAAATTGAGTACCTTGCATTGCCAATAAAGCGAAGTGTGATATTTAACTGTGTCTGGTTTGGTCCAGCACCAAATGTTGATATGAAAGTGCATAGCCAATACAATCTAGTTGAAATTAACAAGCGAAGAAGATTTAGACAATTTGAACCTTTCGTGTTGGCAATGTAAGCGATCCAGGTGTATTATGTCCCTTTTCCCAGCTTACGACAAGATAAGTCAGATTGGTTGGCAGTTTGTAAAGTTAAACCTATAGGTGTTTTTGGATCATATGGAAAAGAAGAACAGAGAATTGAAAGTGAAGCGTTTCAAGAAGATGTTTATGAAATAAATGCATCTGTCACATATGACGATAATGAACCTTTGAACGATCCATCTAATGAATATGTTGAATTTCATCTAGAGAGGATGACGAGGGACAAAGATCTGAAGAGGAGCCTAAGTTTGATTCTAATTCTTTATAAAAAGAAGATGATTTTGATTTACAATTAAGTGATGATAACGATTAACTTGTGTTCGTAATTGAATATTATATTCGATAAATCAATTATTTCCTTTTCAATATATTGTGTAAAATATTGAATTCAAATTGTTATATGTCTTGAAAATTCAATCAAATATAAATTTCAAGTTGAAATATGCCACCAAAGAGAAAGCAGGATATAATGTGACCAAGGTTTAGACAACGATTCAAAGCTACTTACTGTTTAGGTGAAGCTGGAACTGGAACTGAATCACCTCCTCCCCCTCCAGCTACTACACTTATAGATAAGGCATCACCTTCCGTACCTGCTGTTACACTATCCACCACCCCTACGTCATCCACTACCCCTAAAACGATAGAGATATCAGGGGTAAACGATGCAGATGAAGGAGGCGGCTCCCAACTTGGAGTTGAGGGACCTGATGGAAGAACTTATATCACATTTATCAATAATCTGTAAGTGAAAATACATGAAACACTATATGTTTATAATTAAATTATAGGTTTAAATTTTAAAAATGGTATAAAATTATTTTTTTACTTTTTATATTATGTTGATTTTGTCTAGATCATGCTCAAGAAACATGTCATATTATAAGTATTTATCGAATGTTTTTCCTTTTGTATCAGAAAGATTTTTTTGGATTTTGAATTTAACACGGTTATTAATAAAGTATGTGAGAGACAAGCACGTACACGTTATCGGGACTTTGTTAGTGCGATACACATGACTGGCATATGATCTCCTTATATTTCTGAACAAATATGGAGTCGTTGGTAGCAATATTGGATAACACCTGAGTTAATGTCCATTTCAAAGAGTAATTCTACCATTAGACGTGGAGGACCGGGGGGAGAGAGTCTTCCCGTACATACAGGAGGATCTATTACCCGCCATCAGCATGCAGAAAAACTTGTAACTATTTACACTTTACATTTATATTCTGATTTTTTTTACTTTGATGTATTTCAATTTAAATTGATGTGTAAATTTTTAAATGAAAATATGTGTATTATGGAGAATGATAATGTTATAAATGTCTGGTGCCATATATGACTGTGTTGTTGAGTTATTTTCTTTGTTTAACAGGGGTTAAATATTATAAAAATAGAGAAAATTCTGCTAAAATTTTATAAATTCTAATTCACTTATAACATTTTATTCTTATGCCGGAAAAGTCTATAGGTATGAGGCCTACACCCCGTCAGCTTTTTTTGCACACTCACACTAAGAAGCATGACGATGTGACATTTGTCAACACCCGATGTAAAGAACTAAATGTATGTGAAATTTCTGGTTTAATATCAATACTTAATAATTATCACTTACTAATATAAACATTGCCTTCTGATAGGACCGAATACAAGAAAACATTTAACAACATTCTCAGTAGTCTAAAGATGTTGATGAGACTTAAACTTATCTTCATACAGTGGGTGGTAGGGGCCATTGTGAAAGGATATTCGGCTTAGGTTCATTTGCGAACACATGTTATTCGCAATCCTCCATGTCCAATACAGTAATATCTAGTAGGCGATCGACAACCAATGAAGTCCATAAGCTTTGGAGCACAGTGTAGACATTGGCAACTCAGTTGCAACAGTCAATGTAATACATAGCTCAGCTCCGTAATGAGATTGATGAGTTGAAGTGGAGGGGTAGTACCTCATCGCAACAATCAGAGCATCCACAGTCACCAAATCAATAGTGAACTTGTAGTCATTTCATTTGAATTACAAATACTTATAATGTATAATTTAATATTTTTATTATCAATTAAGATAATTTTAACTTTATATCATCAATCTGTTTAAACAAATTAAATGTATAAACAAATCAAAATATTATGCGCAGATAATTCATAACTGTTTAATTATGCATAACTATAAGATCATCAAATAAAATTTAATGACAATATTTAAAACTTTTTTTGTTAATTTATCGACAGCAAAACAAAATGTGTCGGTAAAATCAATTCTATTTACTGACAGAAAATAACAAACCGTCGGTAATATTAACAGTAAGTAACAGACGAAATAACCAATTCTGTCACCAACTTTACCGACAGGATTTGCCGCAAAATAATCATCGATATGCTCACCGATAGAACAAACATAATCGTCGGTAATGTTGTAATAAAATTATCGACAGAATAACCAATATCATCTGTAAATTTGCCGACAGATAAATTTAGACCGTAAAAAATTTACCGATGGTCTACCACAGAAACAACCGTAAGTATATTCACCAACGGTTACATAAATCGTCTGTCGGTAAATTTACCGACGAATATTCTATTATTCATCGAAAATTATTGCTTATGACCCTTTTTAAGACGCCTTGATCCGTCGGTAAATTTCGTCACTAAACTTCTTGCCGACGGAATGTTTAGGTTTTCTGTCGGTAATATTCGTCGCTAATCGACATTTTTCTTGTAGTGTCTTCGTTGACTGTAGGTTAGCCCCAGAACATCCTCTTGCTACTGCTTACTATGATTGCTGGACTGCCCTCAAATGGGTAGCTTCTCATGCCAATGGAAATGGCCTTGAGGAGTGGTTTAGCTCTTATGCTGATCTTGGGAAGGTGTTTTTAGCCGCAGAAGGCGCTGGTGGTAATATAGCACACAACATGGCCATGCGAAAAGCTGGTCGGTACTGAACTCAAAGGCATTGTTCTGGTCAGAGACGGAGCTACATGGAGACTTGGGGGGCCACTGGGCCCCCCAAGTTTTTTTAAAAAATTATTTTTAATATATATATATATATATATATATATATAGTTATTTAAGGGTCAGTGATGTAATGGGCCCTCCAAAATTTAAAAAAATTAATTTTTGGGCCCTCCTATCTTAAATTCCTGGCTTCGTCACTGGTTCTGGTGCATCCATATTTCTGCTGTAAAGATCCTGTTGGTAAGGAGTCTAGTAGGGATCCAAAAGAAATGACAATGGATGAGAAGGTGTGGCGTTTCACAAATCCTGACACAACTGGAATGGATGACCCTTTGATCAATCCAATAGCTGATCTAGAATTTTCCAACTTGGGATGCCCCAGGGTGCTTATATGTGTTGCGGGAAATGATTTGTTCAGAGATAGGAGTTGGTTATACTACAAGAAGTTGAGGAACAATGGATGGGGAGGAGAGGTGGAGATTATGGAGTCTCAAGGAGAGGACCGTTGCTTTCATTTCCAGGATTACACTTCCCAAAATTCCAAAGCTATGCTTTCAAATTTTGTTTCTTTCCTGAATCAGGATGCCTCTTAGATGGTTATTTTCTTGTTTATCTTGTTTCTATTTCAGCTTCTTGGAATGTCCTTGTCTGAATAAATTGTTCTGCCATAATTTTTGTTGATCGTCAAGATATCCCTCCTCCCAGTGTCAAAGCATGATACATAAAGCTAACACGGTACATTCTGCCATTCATACAATACTGTACCGAAGTAACACTAATCAAAATATTACCTAGTGGCCCACTAACATTATTGTCGACGGCTATAAAACATCCATTAGAAAACCATATACTCGACATGGAGTTTTATAGTTATTCTAATCTCCATCCAAACTCGTCACTGTTACAAGACGATTGGGCTAACACTTTCGGCGTCGCCTGTTGGATGCTGTGGCAATGACGTAATAAAAGTATTTTTTAGCCTGACTTTATTAGGCCCGTGGAGGGTCAGCGAGCCGTAACTGAGTTTGTGGCTTGGATAGCTAAGGCGAGGGCGGTGGAGAATTGTGTCTTCTCCACCAATGGGTTACCAGCGGGTAGCCCAGTGCGGTGGACTACACCGCCATAGGCTTGGACCAAACTCAACAATGACGGCACGGATAAGCCCTCTTCGTCTAGAGCTTCCGCGAGTGGGTTACTACGTGATTGGAACGGCCAGTGGTGTGTCGGGTTTTTATATCACCTTGACAGTGCTTCGCCGCTTTCGGCAGAACTCTGGAGAGTACACTCAGGCCTTACCCTAACTTGGTCCCTAGGGTTCCGCCGTATCATTCTTGAAGTGGATTCCTTAGAAGTCATTAATCTTTTATCCTCTTCTTATACTGCTTTTAATCGAGATAACTTTTTGCTGACAGGTACCCGCACTCTTCTCCGCCGTAACTGAGAGGTACAGATACAGCATATCCATCGCGAAGGAAACCAGTGTGCGGATATTTTGACTACTCTCGCCGGCCTGGCTAGTCCAGGCCTCCATGTTCTGCAAGAACCCCCGCTTCCAATTCTTCATCTGATGCACCGGGACCAGGATGAAGCTATGTACCCGCGGGAGCTGCGCTAGTCTAGGCGTTTGTGTTTTCAGTTTTTTTTTTCCATTGTACTACAAAAAAATGATTATCGGTGATGTTAGATGACAGGTGTTGAGGATGCCGCTAAGGTTCATGTCGAATAGAACTTTTTGAAAAATTGTTTACAAAAATGCCCCATTTCCTGACCATTAAGACAAAATCACAACCATATATTTCTAGAGATGCTGGAGTCTAAAGTAGATGATCTTGTTTCCATTTGTACAGTGAGTCTGAGGACTCAAAGGCCATGCTAGGAAAGCTTTTTACTTTCCCGAATAATGATAATGCCTAGAATTTTATTTTCCTTTCCATTTGAGTTATTACTTCCAACTTCGTCATTTGCAAATCTCATCTTGTCTGAATAAGTTTTCTTCATTTTCCCTACGATTTACTTAGACTACTTGGAAAGAGTGGGAGTTTAAATTGAGTTCAACGAGCCAGTGCAGCCTGCAGGGAAACAGAGGAAGTACCATTGAGATAATGAGTAGGTATCTTAATGAATATGGAGAAACAGAGTAGATACTAAGTAGCAGAGTAATAGCTTGACACAGAATTTCCATCTAGTTGTAGACTAAAATGAGGTGATCTGTCTCCTTACAATCGTTGCTCTGAGCAAGAAAGCTTCAATCTTTGTTTCATACTAAAAGTCTAAAATGGAGACCATGAGTTCTAAACAGATTATGCCCTTTTCAAGATACAATCACCAAAAAGTGGGAAAGTTCACAAAAGCGTATTTCAAACCTTTGCTCTTCCAGACAAAGCCACTCAAACCTTGGGTAAGATGTTCATGAAAGAAGTAATTTTCTGGAACATAGCAACAGAGTTGTCACAAGAAGGTTTGAACAAATGGAACGCATGAGGCTCTCCTTCTGCTTCCATAATCTCAACCTCACCATTCCATCCACTCTTTTTAAGATTCTCATAGTAATACCACCCCCTATGTCTCAATATATCCTTCTGAGCAACAGTCACAAGAACCTTAGAACACCTCAAGTTAGCAAATTTTGCATCAGCTACGGGATTGATAAAAGGGTCATCGCAGCCACTAGTAGTAGGACATAAAAGTCGCCAAAAACGACTCATTCCTTCCCTTAACTTGTTGTCATTGACCTCATCACCAATTGGTTCTTCACCCCAAAAAAAGGGGTGAACCAAAATAATCCCAAACAAATCAAACCCAAATAATTTATCTTGACCATATCTCATCCCCATTTGGTGTGCTATAGTAGCACCAGCACTAACTCCAGCCATGGAAACTTTACCAGGATCAGCATGAGAGTTCAACCACTCTTCAGGACCATTTCCATCAACATGAGAAGCAACCCACTTGAGAGCAGACCAGCAATCATCGAAAGCAATAGGGAGAGGGTGCTCTGGGGCTCTCCTGTAATCAACAGACACCACGATAACATCAACATTCGAGACGAAGGAGTTAAGGTAATTATGGTAAGTGGGAGAGAAGGCGGTCTGGGTAACAAAGCCTCCACCATGAAAGTAAACGAGGAGAGGAAGCTTTTGATTGGTACTGGCAATGTGTTTTGGAAGGTAAAGTCTTGATGAAAGATTTTCCCGTGGGGAGTAGACAACATCTTTAGAGAGAACGTCGGATTGGGGATCAAGAGAAGGTTGCACAGTAGCAGTCCCTTTGAGTCTCTCTATACGACCATCTTTGTATATGCGAAGGAAGGGGAGGTAACTTTCTGCAACTTCAGGATCGTTAATGGATGCCATGGACGAGGACGCTAAGCAGGAAGAAAGAAGGGGAGAGTGATCCGAGTCAGTCTTGTGATTTGATTTTGATACGATGGTGCTGATATAAATAGGATAAATTTTTAAAATTATAAAATGTTTCTTAAGTTTTATAAATTTATATAAAATTTTTAATATATGTAAAATTAAAATTTAAATATTATAGCTCACTTCTTAATATTAATTATATTTATCTTTTTAACTATCCTACCTCACATCTTCCAAATTGATTCCATTTATTTTTGTGTACACACAGCGTGGGAATCACCTTCTACAAAAAAATATACGCTGAGATAAGAACGAAGAAGAGTGATATATTTAAGGGGCGGTAGCAACCGATGATGGTGACAATATCTAAAGCATGTCTTCTATAGTTAGTAGCTACATTTATGTTTCGTCGAACAAAACATCGCCAATTTTCGTAGTTAAAAATTATAAGTGACATTTTCAAAAATCATAAACACAAAAATTGTCAGTTATGAAAATTTTTCATAACTAAAGCATTAACAAAATGTAGCTAAAAATTGAATCCTGAAAGGAAAAATTTGGCGGCAAATGATCGACGAAGAAAATAAAACATAGCCAATAATTTTTATTACGTTTTTATCTTAGTAGCTAAATACTATTAGTTACGTTTCCCATAACATACCTAAATATTATTACCTACTTTTTCTGTAATGTAGTCAAAAGTTTTTAGCTACGTTTTATATAACATAGTCAAATCTTATTTCAAATTTTATTTGCTATGTTTTAATAAAGTTGTGATATATTATTTATTACATTTTTAATTCATGATATTGAACAACATATTTTATATATAATGTATCGATATATTTTTCTTGTGAATTTATTATACAAATAAATTGTTTAAAAATATTATTAATTCAAAATATCGAGCTTTGTATATATAAAGTTAAATTATATAAATATAATTAAATTATAAATATAATTAAATTATACCAACAAAAAAATATTCTTCCTATACAAGAAATTAATGACAACTTTAACAATTCTTACAGACAAAATAATAAATAAAAAGATCAGTTTATAAATTATAAATGCTTAAATTATATTACATACAAGAATTGAAAGAAAAAGTATAGGAGATAGAATTAATATCCTTCGCTTTCCTATTCATTTCTACCATAATTCGGGCCAAGTAATCTTTTGAATAACATATCATGTTTTGCTAATTTTGCTCGAGTTTTTTGTCTATCATGTTTTGCTAATTTTATTCAAGTTTCTCGTCCACTTATTACTTTATCATGTAACGTAGTCTTAAGCTTGTTGTTTCCTCTTAAAGGTGTTCAATAATTGTTTTATATGTTAAGGTTGCAACATTTAGCTTAAGGCTACAGATATATAGAAAATGTTCCAAGTATTGTATCACAAATGTCTTTTGCATTGAGCTCATTCCCCTCAGATATAGATATCTCTAATAACTCTTGCATCTTATTCTAAAATTAAAAAAAGAAAACTAATATTCAATCCCTACATTAATAAATGAACTAAAATATTGAACAAATATTTATACTTACATAGTTGTTTCCTACTTCATCTAAGAGCCATCCTTCACTTTCCTTATAGTAAGTGACTTTATGTAGTGTGATCTTATCATGCTCTTGTCTATGTAATTCCTTCTCATTCTGCTTTATGAAAAAAAAAATATAAGGCACAATAAATAATGTAGTGTTTATTAATATAAGTATAACTTGCAAACAAAGATCTTACATATTCATTTCGGACAACTACGAATAGATTATAAGGTGTTTTCATGTTTACTCTACTGACCTTTTCCTTCTCACAATTTTCCTAAATAAAGAAAAAAAATATAAGGTCGTCATTAATTCATCTAAAAAGATTAATAGAAGCAAACATGAAGGCAAAGAAAACAAACTTGAACTTTAATGTCAGCCCAATAATCACACAAACTATTCAAATTTCGTTCAGACATTCATTCAGAAACATGTCTTTGTGCCTCCGTATCAGAAGGAAAAGAATTATAATACTTATGCAACTTGAAATTGCATTCCCTAGTCCTTTGTTTCAATAATGAAGTAACACAGTTTGAAACACCTGGATTCTTAATATTCATAATATTCAATTTCAACTGCGAATATAAGTAAAAGTGTAATTAATCTTAAAAGCATTGAAACAATATTGCATATAGTTAAATATTTTTGGAAAATTACTGAAGCTTTATCCAAAGAATTTTCAAGCGAGTTGTATTCCTTCAAGTCTTAAACATGCTTCAAATAAGGTAATTGTGTTCTCCCAATAATCCCCAACTCAGTTAACAATTTTGCAGGTTGGACCTTGTTTATAAGACAACCTTGTTGAGTTTCAATCTGTATTAATAACATACAATTCATTGCAACATTCATTAGCTAAAATTCACAACCTCTACTTTCTTTTCTAATACTAGCATTGGAAGATGACAACAAATAAATAATGAGAAGGAAAAATTATAATATACAAATATATATTTGAGCATAAGTCTAGTTGAAGTTGTTAAAGATTAACAAACCTACACTAGTTGTTTCATTGTTGTTTGATGCAGACTAAAGTTGTGTATGACTTAAAGGTAGAATATCATTATTGCTTTGTTGTAGCGACATACTCGAACAAGCTTTATTTCCTATGGCTAAAAAGGAATATAATAAGAAAAAGAAATATATATGAATATATATATTCACTTTCCAGTTTTAGAAAATTTAAATCTGCATGACTAATTCCATTATTGTTTAAGGTAGAATGTTATTGTTGGATAGGAATTGAATTTATGACACCATTGATGTGGTTCAAGTTACACATTCCCTCTGATCTATAATTTTGATAACTGACACCTTCTTTCCTTTGTTTCTACTAGGTGCCATTATATTGGATATTTACAAGAAAAAAAATACATAAATGTTACTAACATTAAGTTTGAGATAATAGAAAGAGCATTTTATGATACATTCAATCATCATAATCAAGATATATTTAATCATCAACATTAATCACAGTAACAACATTCAATCATTAATATTACGCATATTAATTACATAAATGTTACCATCATTATGTTTGAGACAATATAAAGAATACTTTCATGATACATTCAATCATTATAATCAGCATACATTCAATCATTAACACTAATCGCATTAACAACATTCAATCATTGACATTACGCCCATTAACAACATAAATGTTGCCAACATTATGTTTAATACAATAGAAAGAGCACTTTCATGATTCATTCAATCATCATAATCAACATACATTCAATCATCAACATGAATCACATTAACAACATAAATGTTACTGACATTATAATAAGATAATAGAAATAGCACTTTTATGATACCTTCAATCATCCTAATCAAGATCTTCAAAACCATCATCATTATTTGCATTATGATTCGACTCTTCATCACTATTATATTCAGCCAAATTATCATCATTGTCATATAATTCATTCTTAATATAGTCTTCATCTCTTTCTATGATAAGATTTCCTTGTACTTCATTTGCTTCCAGTATATTGGGATCAACGTCTCTCTTATGGAATGAAGATATATCCTCACCTTCTATTTTTAGAGCTTACATTATTTAGCTGTGATTCAATCTATTGCTATACTTCATCACCATCTTCACCTATTGGACCATTTTCCCTTTCACAAAAATTAAAAAGATTTTAGTGTTGAAACTTTTGGAAAACTTTTGATTGTTGCCCAATACATGTCATTGAGGTAGAATACTTGCTTCACTTAACTTATAAGCACAAATGGTTCATTTTCATACCATATGTTACTAACATTGTACTAGTAATATTGTCATTTACTTTTATGTTAATCCCTTTGTCTCCAAGATTAAACCACTTGCACTTAAATAGAACAATCATTCTTATGTGTCTATAAAGAACAACCCCACAATATTGGCTTCTAAATTGATTATCACAATCTTTTATGTGAAATCTAACTCCATTAACAATGCAACTCGTATATTTTTTCCGCACATATGAGGTCAATATGCCAAAGCATATAATGTTTTCGTTGCTTCTTACAATTTACAGTAATGTAATCATACGATTTGTAGAAAAAATATACTTAAAAGTTAATGATGTAATCTCACTTACAATTTTCATTTGTTCATACTATTACATGAATAACTTACTTGAGTCCTAAACCATGATGGGAAGTTTATGTCTTTCTTCAAGATTAACATCACCTTTGCTTCTAATCTCATCTTTGTGCTCTCTATTTAAAAAAGAAAATTGATGTCAAAAAATACAGGTTGAACGCTAAATATAAATAGGAAATAATGAATAAGAAGTAATATGTATACTTTATATATAAATCGACTTCTTCACAATTGTTCAAAATATACCAATGGCCAATTTTAAGTTTGTATGTAGTTAACTCCACATGTTTTCCTATTCCAAATGACCTTACTTTTTGGGAAAAACTAACAAGCCACCATCTTGATCAAAATCAAAGTTATGTTCTTCTCTATTAAATCTTATCTCCACCTCATTTAAATACACGGAACAAAATGTCAAGCATTCATTCAACACATAAGCCTCTGCAATAGTCTTTAGGACTAGCTTTATTGCGCACGTAGCGTTTAAGAGAGCCTAAAATCCTAAGCAAGATATAAAACGTTAGCATTTGTTACTAACTAATAACTAAAGACAAAAATGTAGAAGTGAATATAAACTACCTTTTAACCGATAACATTCATTGAAATTGAACTGGTCAACAAAGTTGTGCTTCGTATGGTAAGTGAATTGCTAAATGCACCATAACATCAAAAAATGATGGTAGGAAAACTAGTTGAAGCTTACAAAGAATCAAAGCTGTCTTTTTTCATTTTTTTCAATTTCTTCTAGTTTTTGCATCTTGTAACACAATTACTTAAAAAAGTCACCCAATTATGCCAAAGTTATAGGCACATCCTTCAGTAAACAACCACGTATTCCAATAAGAAGTAATTGTTGCAGAAGTACATGACAATAATGGCTTTTCAACTTGAAAACTTTTCCTTATTAGCATTGACACAACAGGCTATACTAGATGCATGCCCATCAAGAACCTTAATTGACTTAAGAAATTGACAAAAATTTTGTTTCTCCTTTTTTTTTTACATATTGTAATATGCAGGTGGAATCATGTATGACCCATCATCTCTCCTTTTTAATTGCAAATCTTTTCTTATATTTATATCTTCCAAGTCTAATCTAGTCTTAATCGTGTCTTTCGATTTGCCATCAATTCCTATCAAATTACCTAAAATATTCTCATAAATGTTTTTTTCAATATGCATGACATCAAGATTATGACTCAATAACTAATCCTTCCAATATGATAAATTGAAAAATATGCTTTCTTTTATTCCAATTAAGATAAAAAAATTTCTCTTTCGCTTTCTATTACTTTAATGTTTGTCAAGTGTAAACTCTTGCAAATGTGATAGTTAATCAAGCACATCATCACCTGATAAGTGTAAAGGAGCTTCCCTATGTTCTGCTTTTCCATTAAACAGTTTACTTCTTTTCCATCTATGTCTATGTTCTAAGTAACAAAGATGTCTCATATAACATATTTTACGTCGTAGCCTCATTAAATGAGTTTGATGTTTACACACAGGACATGCCATATACCCTTTAATACCCCATCTAGACAAATTGTCATAAGCTGGAAAATCAATTATAGTCCACAAAACAGTCCCATGCATTCTAAATTTTTCACCTTCAACAACATCATAATTTTCTAATCCAACCTGTCAAAGATGTTTTAAATCACCAATTAGTGGTTGCATGTATACATCAATATCCTGACCAGGAGTAGTAGGTCTTAGAATAAGTAAAGACAATAATAGAAAAAGCTCCTTCATACACTTTCATAGGGGTAAATTGTATGGCAAAAGAATTACCAACCACATATTATAAGAAGTACTTATATTATCAAATATATTAAATCCATCAGAGGCTAACCTAAGTCGAACATTATGAAAATCCTTTGCAAACCTTGAAAACTTTTTCATTAAATTCTTTCTATGCCTTTGAATCTGCTGGATGACATATAATGTTATCATCGATGTATTTCTTTTTATGCCACCTTATATCTATGGTTGTTTTCATTGACATAAAAAGCCTTTGTAGTCGTGATTTTATTAAAGAAGTATCTCAAGATTTTATAAGGTGTTTGTTTTCCTTTTCCATCATCCACTTGCCACCTTATGTACCAGAAATAGGACATTCTTGAAGATCTTTAATGACTTTCCAAAAGATAACACAATCATACTTAAAAGTATGTGCTGATATATATCCTAATCCAAGGTCCCTTAATAATTTTTAGCTTCATGGTAAGATTTGGGCAATTTGTGGCCAATTAGTAATGCATCATTGAGAAACTCAATCAATATGTCAAAAGATCTGTTTTACTTGACCTATTATATACCCTCAAGTGTAACAACTTGATAACAAAAATAGTTATGAGAAATTAGAGCACTGCAGATATAATTTTTCTTGAGAAAATTTCAATAACTTTTCAATATTATCTTTTGTCATTCTACCAAATGTATTAGGCAAAGTATTATCGCTCATAGTCTCCATATAATTCCCCACAGCCTTTAATATCTCTCCATTCCAATCATCTATGTCATCATTAATATCACTATCATCTACATCATTATTGCTATCGCCATCACCACCTCTATCAACACTTATAGCATTACTTGCTTCAGAATGTTTGTCATAATAAATCCATCAAGTATAGAATTTATCTATGCCTTGGATTAGTAAGTGATAATATACTACATAGTGACTTTGAATGTGGAAATTTAAGCAATCTATGTATGGACAATGAATTTCACGTTTTGAACCTTTTTGATCTTTTACAAATGTCACACCCGATACCACATCAAGCTCATGACAATCGTCGCATAATCGGGCTAAGGACACTCACGATATCCTTAGTCCAACTATGTAAGGCTAACTGAATATCTATTCTTCTTCTTTTTTTGAAAAATTTGGGCAGCACAACGATTGCGTTTTAAAAATATCAAAAGCTGCAAACATTTTTAAACGCACTTCTATATTCACATCCAACCACAACTTTAGGAATTTAAAGTCCACTCAAGGCAATCTCAACTCCAGGCAATCTCAACTCAATACAATTTCAACAACAGTATCAAAAGTTC
>JAOQMQ010099006.1:0-15435 GCA_027563845.1 Erythroxylum subrotundum | reverse complement strand
ATCGTCTTAGTTTGCATCGTCTTAGTTTGTATCGTCTTAGTTTGCATCGTCTTAGTTTGCATCGTCTTAGTTTTGGATCGTCTTACTTTGCATTATCTTAGTTTGCATCGTCTTAGTTTGTATCGTCTTAGTTTGTATCTTCTTAGTTTTGTGTATCTTCTTATGCACTGTTCATCTTATAACTTCTGTTCCATTTTTTATCCTTTTAGAGGCCGAATCTCGCTTCAAGTTCTTCACGAAAGTTATAGATCTCGAAGTCCTCTTTCAAACTTCCAATCACAAAATCAATCCGACATCTACATCAAAAGTTATGGCAATTGTGCCAAGACATGTACAATATGAGTAAAGACATAAACATGTTGGATTCTTTTGGTCACAACTTCTTCACCCGACCTCCAAATGAAGTGATTCTTGAAGCGATGGATTCCTAACAAATTTTTCTACTTTTCCATAAAAAATTGATAGCCTTTGGTGTTAAATTTCAAAAGATTGATATAAAGGAAGTGATGGTTCATTGAAATGACCACACAAGGAAACTCGCTTACGATTTTTGACTTTGGATCGATAGTTGGGCTTCAGAAATAGGGAACAACAATAAACATTGTTGATAATTCCCCTATGTCTGCTAGTTATGTTGGTACTGTTTCTACATCTAACCTTACATTACCAAATACCATTTTAGTTCCAAAGTTGTCCCTTAATCTAATCTTTATTGGTCAACTCTGTGCTCTTGGTCTTGATGTTCATTTTTCAAGTTGTGATTTTCATATGCAGGATCCAAAGATAGGGTAGATCTTTAGGACAAGGCATAAGGGGGGATGATTGTTTGAACTTACCTCACTTAAGTTAGTTTAGTTGTGGTGTTACTACTACATCTGGAACTTGGAACTCTCGTCTTAGTCTTATTTCTCTTTAACATTTGAATTCTTCAATTTCCAGTGGGTTATTAGAATTTGTTAAATAAGAATATGTTGATTTTTTTAAGTTTTTAGCTAGCAAAACATCATGCTTTACCTTTTAACAATACCAATTCTACATCATCTACTCATTTTAATTTAATCCACTTCGATATTTGGGGACTTCTCTTATTTTGACTATAGGAGCTTCAAAATATTTCATAATTTTTGTAGATGATGTCTTATGATAAACTTGGATCTACTATATATATATATATATAATAACTTGGAGGACATATATATTTAATTTGCCCAAATGGTCAAAACTCAATTCTCTAAAACTATCAAAGTTTTTCAAACTGATAATACCATAAAATATAAAGATAACTTTTTTTTACTGTTTTGTCCCAACATGGTATTGTACTTCATTGCTTTTCTCCATGCATATCTCAACAAACAGAAGAGCTGGGAGGAAACAAAAACACATTCTTGTCACAATCAGGTCCTTACTGATTGATTCCTCGTATCTTGAGCATTTTTTGAGAGAAGCAACTCTTAATCGTGTCCTTTTGTCATTACAAGTAATCAATCTCCTTATAAATGCCATTTTAATAATCCTTCTGACAACAATCTCCTTTGAGTTTTTGGTTCCAGCTATTCTGTTTTTTTCAACAACACGAGTGTTCCAAATTAGAACCTCGAGATCATGTATGTTATTTTCTAGGGTATAGTATTGAACATAAGGGATGTAGATATTGGGATCCCATCTTTAGACATATCTGAATCTTTAAACATGTCACCTTCTGGAAACATAAAATATTTTCAACCTTATCTTCTTTTTAAGTCTTGCCCTCCACTTCTTTTTTTAATCATGCCTCCATTAATTTATTCCCTAAATTTATTGATTTACAAGTTTTGTTCGAGTCTCTTCCAATTACAGGTCATGAAGAACAACCACCAACTGTCCCCACTGAGGATTTAGCTCCATCAGAGGATCCAAGTAACTAGCCCAATCATCATAACCTGTTAGAGCCATAAAACTTTTGTATCACGTAAAATCGACATAAGCTAGTGCTAATCTTCAGTGGTAGCAAATTGTGAAAGAAGAATTATAGGTTTTAGAGAAAACTCAAACTTGGGATTTAGTCCCACTTTCCACAGAAAAAGAACTTAGTAGGTTGCAAATGAGTTTATAAAATCAAGATAAAATAGATGGAACTATATAAGACTTATTGCTAAAGGATTCACTCAAGAGAATGGTATTGACTACGAGTAGACCTTTGCTCATCTCACGTTAGTTTGTAGTCTTATAAATGTTATTGTCATTAAGAAATGATAACTATTTTAAATGGATGCCAAAAATGTCTTGATGGTAATCTTTCTAAAGAAGTGTATATGGGACCACCTACAAGTTATGACCTTCCTTTTAATACTATTTGTCACCTAAAAAAGACTCTTTATAGACTCAAACAAGCTAATCGAGCCTATTTTTCCTAACATAGCTGATGTAGTTTATATTGTGAGTCAGTTTATAAAAGCTCCTCGAATCACTCACTATACTTCAGTGCTTTGTATTTTGCACTACATTACTTTGTTTCATGGAACTCACCTGTCATCATCCTCCTTTTTAGAGCTTCACACATACTCTTATGTTGTTTGGACTGGAGGTCTTATCGATCGACACTCCAAAATTGGGTTTTGTTTCTTGCTTGGTGATTTTCTTATTTCATGAAGAAGTAAGAAACAAATAGTTAACTATTACAAACATTTATCTCATAAATGCTAAGCCCTTACTTACACTACTTTTGAAATCTTGTGGTTACGTTAACTATTACAAGATATGGGAATTCAACATTCCTCAGCCACTACTATTTATTGTGATTATTATAGTACTATCCAAATTGCTCATAATGATGTATTTCATTAGCGTTCCAAACATATTGAGAACGATTGTCATTTTATTCGCATCATCTTTAGCAAAGAACCATTTCACTTATCTCCACATCCTTTTGTGACCAAACATCTGATATCTTTACCAAGGCTCAATTATCAACTCGGTTTGATAAACTAGTTCACAAAATCAAGTTGGCTTTAACCTCACCATCTTGAGTTTGGGGGGGAGGGGGTGTTAGTCAACTATAATATTTATTACTTAAACAAGATGATTACATAATAATGATAAAATATTTTACAATTAATTGTATAATTCTTTCTTTCTTTTTTCATATGTCCGCAGCTCAATAGATAAAGCCATTTTTTTGTACAAAATATTAGACAAATATTTACAAAAATAAGCAATGAAAATATATTTTAACAAATTCTTATTTCAGCTAAGAATGACACTTTTTTTAGTGACACATCTTTTTAATTATATAATGAAGAGGACTTGTAATATAGGTACTTAACTCCCAATTGGCTTGTTCTATGAAGTTCTTCTCTGCTTTCATATTATATATGCTTTTTGTATGTTAATTTCTTACCTTCTTATCTTATTCATTTATAACGTGTTAGTGATAACTTCAAAATGTCATATGCATCATATATGTTTTGCTTGTAAGGGGAAGTTCATAGTAAGAGTATCATCTAGTAAGCCCTGTTAAAGCATAACTGAAAGGTACCATCTTCATATTTGTAATTATGGGTAAGGTGATTTTCCATTTCTTCAAGTGCTTAAGACAACAATTGTATTTATAAAGAATAAACAATGCAATGAAATTGGAAACCAATTTAAGGGTCTTCTTGGTAGCATTGTACACCCTTGGGCAATTGTTAGTCAATGTTGCAATTACAACAAACTATTTCACAATCAAGAAAGAAATCATATTTTATCATTATGTCCGTAAGTTTCAGAGCCTATCTTCTACTGTATTCCTATTTTCTTTGTTCTTGCATATAATAACTATTTGTTTGGATATGAATGACCAGTTTTAATCCAAGTTTTTGGAAGTCAACATGGAAATGCTAGAAAAAGAGTTTCTCAAGCACCTGTTACTATAATAAACTTTATTGGAGATTCCACATAATCAAGATCTAGGGGAAGTGAAATGTCAACGTCTACTTTAAGTGTGTATGTGCTAACAAAGATCATGGAAGCAATCAGTAAAGTTATTCCTTTTAATTTTATTTGAGCAATATTGAACATGATGATGTAGAAAAAGTTTAATACTCACTAGTTTTATAAGTTTAACAGGAGTTGCAAGTCTAGGGAAGAGGGACCTAACTCTCTAAACCCATTATAGGCCTTAGAGAAATCTCAAACTTAGGATCTATTCCCACTTCCCTTGAGCAAGACCTTGATAGGTTACAAATAGGTTTATAAAATCAAGACAAAAATAGATGGAACTATAGAATGTTATAAAGCTCGACTTGTTTTTAAAGAAGTAATTCATAAGTATAGTAATGATCATAAGGAGACCTTTGCTCCTGTGTCCTGTCTCACTTCAATTCGTAGTCTTATAGTTGTTGTTGCCATTAAGAAACGACAACTATTCCAAATGAATGCCAAAAATGTCTTTCTCAATGGTGATCTTTCTAAAAAGTGTATATGCGGCCACCTTTATGTAATGATCGTCCGCCTAATACTGTTTGTCACCTAAGAAAGGCTCTTTACAGCCTCGAACAAGCTCCTTAAGCCTGTTTTACAAAATTTAGCTTTGTTATTCAATAACTTGGATTTATTTCTAGCCCACACAATAATGCCTTACTTGTTCGACATACAAATGGAGGTTTTGTGCTCTTATTACTATATATAGATGATATGATCATTACTTGTGTTGACCTTAATAGTGTTACATAGTTAAAGCAATACCTCAGCTAACATTTTCATATAAAATATATAGGACATCTATATTTTTCCTTGGATTGGAAGTTCTTCATGATGACTCAGGCTACTGTCTCTCTCAAATAAAGAATGCTACGAATCTCTTATCACGTTCTGGTTTAAGTGATAAAAAAATTGGTTTTACCCTTATTGAGAATGGTGTTCATCTCACACCAACAAATGGCCAACCTCTAAATGACCCTACCTTGTATTGAAAACTAATAGGGAGTCTGATATATCTTACGATTACTTGTCCTGACATAGCCCATATAGTTCATATTGTGAGTCAACTTATGATAGCTCCTTGAACCATTCACTATACTGCAACGATTCATATTTTACACTATATTAAAGGTACTTTGTTTCGTGGAACTCTCCTCTCCTTATGGTTATGTTGGTTATTATAAGATATGAGAATTGAACATTCCTTAGCCACTACTATTTATTGTGATAATCATAGTGCCATCCAAATTGCTCATAATGACTATGATGAGACCTTTTCTCTCGTGGCCAATCTCACTTTAGTTTGTAGTCTTATAGTTGTTGCTACTATTAAGAAATGGCAACTATTCCAAAATGGATGTCAAAAATGTCTTTCTCAATGGTGATCTTTCTGAAGAAGTGTATATGTGGCCAACTCCAGGTTATAATCATCTTCATAATATTGTTTGTCACCTAAAAAAGGTTCTTTATGGCCTCAAACAAGCTCCTCCAACTTGGTTTACAAAATTTAAATCTATTATTCAACAGGTTGGATTTATTTCTAGTCCACACGATAATTCCTTATTTGTTCGACATATAAATGGAGGTTATATGCTCTTATTACTCTATGTAGATGATATGGTTATTACCGATGATGACCTTAATGATGTTACAGAATTGAAACAATCATCAGTCAACATTTTGAGATGAAAGATCTAGGACATCTATCTTATTCCCTTGGATTGGTTGGAAGTTGTTCATGATGATTCGAGCTACTATCTCTCTCAAACGAAGTATACTACAAATATCTTATCTCGTTCTGGTTTAAGTGATAACAAAATTGCTTCTACCCCTATTGAGAATGATGTTCATATTGTGGGTCAGTTTATGACAGCTCCTCAAACCACTCACTATGCTGCAGTCTTTATATTTTACACCATATTAAAGGTTCTTTGTTTCTTAGAATTCACCTATCATCATCCTCCTCTTTAGAGCTTAGCGCATACTCTGATGCTGATTAGGTTGGAGACCTTACCGATCGATGCTCCATAATTAAGTTTTGTTCCCTTTTTGGTGATTCTCTTATCTCATTGAGAAGTAAGAAACAAAATGTTGTAGCTTGTTCAAGTACTGAAGCTGAATAAGAAGACCTTTCTAACACTACTTCTGAACTCTAGTGGTTACATTGATTACTACAAGATATGGGAATTTAACATTCCTCAACCACTACTATTTATTATGATGATCGTAGTGTCATCCAAATTGCTCACAATAATGTATTTTATAAGTGTACCAATTATATTAATAATGATTGTCATTTTATTTATCATCATCTTCAACAAAGAACCATTTCAACTGTCTTTGTATCCTTCCACGACCAAACAACTGATATCTTCACCAAGGCTTAATTACCAATTTAGTTCAATGAACTAGTTCACAAACTCAAGCTGACTTCAACTTTACCATCTTGTGTTTAAGGAGGAGTGTTAGTCAACTATAATATTTACTGCCTAAAAAAGATGATTGCATAATAATGATAGAATATTATGCAAAATATTTGACAGTAAATTGTATGATTCTTTCCTTTTTTATCTATCCTTAACTTCGTATATAGAAATTTTTTCTATACAAAATGAACACACAATATTACACAAATATTTTTCAAACATAGGCAATGAAAATATATTCAATCAAACTCCTTTTTTAAGAATTTAAAAAAATTCATTAAGGAGAAAAGGAAGTTTAGTGTACATCTATAGAAGGGACTCTCCCACATGAGATAAAACGACAAATACAACACTACAAAACACAAAAGAACAAAACGACAATATTGAGAATCACTTTGGGAGAGGTTGTGCGATACCGTATCCATAATTAGGGTAAAACAATCTCCTACCTTTCTCGAAACTTGAGACGATTATTCAATTGGGGAGGAAACGCTCTGGAGGTTGCGACACTACAAAGGCAGTGCGGTGGTTCTTCTGCCCGTCTCTCAGCTTGAAGGGAGTTCTCATCTCAGGTAGGAGATCAACTTTTAAAGGTTTTGTGAATCTCCAAAGATTAACGAGCTTCATTTGAATATCAAGGGTCTGGAGGGGACAATAGAGGACCTTCCTTTATGAACTCGGCTAGTGAGCAGTGGATTTGGAGGAGGTATGCCAAGATGCACTCGAATACCTACAGGTGAGTCAGATTCCTTTTAAACTTTGTTTCTCTCCTTCTTTCATGAGTAAGTGAATTCGAAAATCTGCTTGATTTGCTCAGGAAATAGCTATGCATAAGTAGCGCTATTTTCTTGACTGTATCCCAAATTGCATGAACCCACTATAGGAAGTTCGTGATCTATGAGTATTCATTGAGGACTATATTCTCCAAGAGAGAGCCAGTCCTCTGCTACAATGCAGTCCCAACTGATTTATAATCAGTTGTTCCCTAATAGTTGCAATAGAGTGTTCTATAAGAGAGAGTAGAGTGTTAGATCTTCGTTTAAACCTTAGATTGTTTCTATCATTCCAAATTGCTTAAAGATAAGTATCAAATGTGACCATAAAAGTATTTCCTTATCATATTTAGAGATATGCTTTTGAGATATCTCTAGTAAGATATCAGTGAGGCTGCAATAATTAGTACCAGGGGCACACAAATGAGAGATTCTAATCCACGCCTCTTTAGAGAAACCACACTCGAAGAAGAGATGATCCCTAATCTTCTCCTCTAGTTTGCAAAGAATACAAAGCTTAGAAGAGGATAGGAATTTCAGTCTATCCATAGTGCTGAGCCTATTCAACATAACTAGCCAAAGGCAAAAGCTTGTTTTTGGTTTGAGAACCTTGCTCCAAATTAGGGAACACTACCCTCTTTTTGTAACTTCCTTATCCATAAGCTTTTTAACTTTCCTATTAGTGATTTCTGATATAGGTACCCCTATCCCATAAGTAGATATCATTCTCCCCGAGGCTTCTATATTAAGGGATGGGCAAAAGTCTTAGTTCTTCTGAAGAGAGCAACCAGTTGTCATTTCTAATTATTTTGTGAAGCTTAGATCTTTTAGAGAACCTTCCTAATAATGTTCTTGCCAACTGATTGTGAATAAAGCCCCTTAACCTGTCCAGTTTAACGTACCATAGAGAGATTCTTTCTCCTGCCCCAATTGACAAGTAATATGCTGCTGAACTTCTTTCTTCAATATGAGAATTTGGTTGAAGAACCAAGAGTAATTGTCTTTAATTCTTAGAGCCCAAAACTCTCACCTTTTAATATGTAGATGTGAATCCATTTGATCCACAATGATTGTTTTTCACTTAGGATTCTCCAAATTCTCTTGGTCATAAGGAATCTGTTGTTCTTACTGGTAGACTCCAAACCTAACCCACCTGCCTCCTTCGGTTGATAGATATGCTTCCAATTCACTTTTGCAATTCCTTTCTCACCTTTTCCTTTACCCCATAGAAACTGCTTCATCAGTTTTTCCACAGTTTTAGTAAGTCCTTTGGAGAGGAATATGTAAGAGCATCAGTAAGTGTGCATTGACATAATTACCAACTTCAGAAGCTGAAGTTTACCTCCATAAGACAGAGTTCTATTAGTCCAAGACCCCAATCTTTTATAATTTTTTTCTATTAAAGGAATACATTCACGAAATCTTAGTCTCCTGGATGAGATAGAAATGCCTAAATATAGAATAGATGGGTCTTTCTTTTCCATGCTAATAGCTTGTGACAAGGAATTTGATAGGTGAGCAGCACTTTTGGAGAGCAAGAAGTAACTTTTGTGAAAATGGATACTCAGTCCAAACAACTCCTTAAAAGTATGGAGAGTATTCATCAGTAGAGAAACTGAATGAGCATTTGCCCTATTTAGAAGAATAAAATAATTTGCAAAATAGAAGCTAGTTAGTGAAAGCTTCTTACTTTTGGAATGGTATCTGAAGTTGGAGTCAGTTGAAGTGTTGTGTTTTAGCATAAAGGTGAGAACCTCCGTGTAAATCAGGAATAGGTAAGGAGAAAGAGGATCCCCTTGCCTAAATCCTTTTTTGCCTTAAACATCTATGTAGGGCTTCCATTAATCAATATTCCATATGAGGTAGTAGTAATGCATTCTTGAATCTATGTGATAAACTTATGGAGAAATTTCATAACCTTTATAGTCTATAGCAGGAATCTCTAGTTAACGATATCAAAAGCTTTTTATAGATCCGCTTTAATAGTACAGTTTTGAGGGCTTCTGCTTCGAGTGTACCCTTTCAAAAACTCCTGCAATAAAAGGATATTATCCCCAATATGTCTACTACCCATAAAAGCACCTTGATCCTCACTGATGAGTAAGTGTAGAACATCCTTCAGCCTATTTGCCAAAATCTTGGCGATGATCTTATAGAGGAAATTAATATATGATATAGGTCTGAAATCACTTCAAGTGATCGGGTTAAAACTCTTAGGGACCAAACAAAGAAATGTCTTATTAATCTCTTAAAGCTAGACATCATTTTGGAAAAACTCATGTATAACATCTTTAATTAATCTCTCTATGCTACTCCAAGTTTTTTGAAAGAAAAGCCCATTCAAGCCATTTAGACCTGGAGCCTTAGAGCTGTTCATATTAAAAACCACCTTCTCTATTTCCTGATCCATGATAGGTCTAATTAGCAAAGAGGCTTCATGTTTAGGAATCTTGGTTGTAACAAATCTAAGGTCCACTCAATTACCCGCAGAACGACCTTCTGTGCCTAAGAGATTTTGATAAAAATTCCTAGCTTCCTTTGCAATTCCATCTTGCCAAAATACAAGTTCCCCATATTCGGTTTTTATGGAGGTGATTCTATTGACATTTCTTCTAGCTGTCACTGAATTGAAGAAAAATTTTGTACATCTATCCCCATCCTTAATCCAATTAATTTTAGCTCTCTACTTCAATATAAAATAGTGATTATCCACTATTTGCAAGTATGTCTTAAGGGCTTCCCCCTTAGCTATAACTAATGTACAATAAGTAGGGTTAGCTGTCAAAGATTTTTGAATTACCGATAGCTTGTTTCTTGCTATTTCTACCTTAAATTTAACATCTTCAATTCCTGTTTAATAACCTTGAGCTTTTGCAAACAAATATATTGTTTAGTGCCATAGATCTCATACTCCAATCCCTTAGTAATTGCTTCTTGAAAGCCTTCCACATTAACCAGAAAATTATTGAATCTGAAAGGCTGATGAATTCTAGTCATTTTAAACAAATTAACAACCTTGATAGGGGTATGATCAGAAATTTCCCGGTCTAAGAAATTGGCTAGACTTTCTGAAAAAGTAGTTAACCAGTCCACATTCACCATAACTCTATCCATATTTTTCCAGATGAACTAGTTAGAGCTTTGTTTGTTGGACCAAGTGAACCTATGACCTTCATATTTTAAATATGTTAATTCCACATTCTGCATGTAATCGAACAAATAAGAGGTGGTGTTAAGTAGGTTACAATTTTCTTCCACCTCTGATCTGTATAGGGTGGCGTTAAAGTCCCCACTAACTAGCCATGAACCTCTAACTGAAGCTTTGAGTCTTCGAAGGGAAGTCCACAACTCAGTTCTTTGAAACACTATATTAAAACCGTAGACAAAAGTAGCTAAACCATAAGAATTTTCCATTTTGAAGTTAAGCTTTGTGTGAATAAATTGCTAACTAATTTCCAGAACTTCCACTTCCAAAAGATCTCCATCGTAAATAATAATAATCCTTCCATAGGCATGACATTAGTGGTTTATAAGAAACTACCATTTGCTACCCAATCAACTTAATTTATTTAGATTTACTTCCCTAATTTTGGTTTCCAATAAACAAAATAACGAAGGCTTTTCTTTTAGAACAAAATCCCTTACTGTATTATTCTTCTTACATTCTAAACTATCAAGGTCATATGAGATTACTTTTCCCTTTGGAGCCTTTCCTACTGCTATTATTGCTCTTCTGAGAGATTACTTGTCCAAACTGTTTCTCTTTAGTAACTCCTTTCTGTTGTTCTTCCATCTGTTGAGTTTGCTCATTTAGTTGGAGTTCATGGTTATGGTAAGGATTATTCCCACTAATTTCCATTTCATTTCCCCTCTGGTTCCTTAATGATTTATTTGAGGCACTCAATGTTTGCTGTTGAATTCCCACTGGCTGAACTGAATCTGGAAGATTATCCACTTGGACTTTCTCACCTTTTGTAGGTGGTTCCCTTTCAACTTAAACCAAATTACCTAGGCTTTCATAGTTATCTAATACATGTTTTGCTTTCACCAACTCTTTGTCATCTTCAGAATTAAGCTTCTCCAATCCTTTCACCTCCTAATAGTCTTCTCTAATGAAAATTATCCCCGTTGGTTTCCATTATTTTCCTTGTGCTTTTATGAAGGCTTCTATTAGTATGTAACCAAAACCTTGTCTTCTTTGAGAGAATGCCCATTGGCCAACCTTAGGATAGGAATGTTGTCTTTCATTTCCTTAGAAATATCCATATTCACACATAATCTTGCAAATCCAACTTGGTTTCTCAAACCATCGTTTTCATCCATCGTTTTTATCCATACAGATTGGTTTTCCCAAGTAATTAGCTAGTGTACTCAAACTCTTAGTTGTCCAATATTCCAAAGGAATGTTATGGATATTCACTCATAGAGGAATGTTTTTCAATATAATTTTCTCTAATTCCAAACTCGGTTGCCAATTCTGAATAAATAAAGGAAGTTGAGAGATGTGTCAAGGGCCTTCTTCAATTACCTTTTGAGCTTCCGATTTGGAGGAGAAGGTAAAGATTAAGTTATCTTTCTCAGATAGCATAACTTCCATTAGTCTTCTACCTTTCCAATTTCTTTGGATCCATGCTTGTATCACAGGAAAAGTAAGTCGTTTATCCATAAAAAAACCATCAAGTGCATCATCCTATGTCCTTGCACCTTCCTGCAGAATGTCTAGAGTTGGAGCCACCATTAGCTTTCCTTCAATCTCAACAGGTGGACAGTAGATCAAGGAAGAGTCATAATTGTCACCCACAACTTGTTTCCAGGTCTTTCTAGCCCCTTTAATTTGTTAAAATACACTATCAGTTGGAGCATAAGCTTTAGGAGGAACGACAGAGGCTGGGGGTGGGATAGTTTGATTTGTAGAATGAGATGGAAAAAAAGAAGAGTGGGATGCAAATTTCGTAGCAAGTTGAGAAGGGGATGAGGGAGTAGAGTAAGGAAACGGGGTGTTTGAGGGTAGATGTGGAAAGTCTGTCTCTATTTTAGTTCTAAATGGAAACTAATGATGTTTTGTTTTGCAGTTCATCAAAGGAAGAACAATGCTAGAAGGAAAACTCCTATTTCAACTAAGAATAGCACTTTTTGGTCAATGCGACACAACTAAGAGGACTTGTGATATAGTCACTGAACTCCCTATTGACTTGTTCTAGGAAGCCCTTCTTTGCTTTAATGTTGCTTATGCTTTTTGCAAGTTCATTTTTTGCCTTTATCTTATTCAAGTATAATATGTTGTAGATAGCTTCAAAATGTCTGCGTGCATGGTACATATTTTACTTGCAAATCAAAGTTCATATGAAAGGGTATAGTTTGGTAAGCCCTGTTGAAGCATAACTGAGAAGTATCATCTTCATATCTGTAATTGTGAGGTGATTTCCATTGCTTCAATTGCTTCAGACAACAATTGTTTGTATAGAGAATAAGCGATGCAATGAAATTGGAATGCAATTCAAGGGTCTTCCTGGCAGCATTGTACACACTTCGGTGGTTGTTGGTCAATGTTGCAATTACAACAAGCTGTTTCACAATCATTATTGCACCCTACAAGAAAGAAATCCCATTTAGTATTATTCTCCACAAAGCTTCAGAGCCTATCTTCTGCTTTATTCCAATTTTCTTTGTTCATGCATATAATAACTGTTTGTTAGACCAATTTTAATCCAAATTTGTGGTAAGTCAACGTGGAAATGCTGAAAAAGAGTTTCTCAATTACCTGTTACAGTAATAAACTTTGTTGGTGATTCCACATAACCAGGATCTAGGGGAAGTGAAATATCAACGTCTGCTTTAAGTGTGTACATGCTAACAAAGATCATGAAAGCAATAAGAAAAACTATTCCTTCGAATTTCCTTTGAGCAATATGCAACATGATGATGTAGAAACAGTTAATGCTCACTAGTTTTATAGGCTTAAAAGGATTTGCAGGTATGGGGAAGAGGGACCTAACTCTTTAAAATATGACTTTGGTAGTACAAATATAACGTTTAGAAATATATCAGGGATCATCCTTTATATGTGTTAGTATTAATGATGTAATCTATGTGGGTTAATGATGATATTTATTTTCCAATCGTATAGAATGGTTCATGTCAATCCTATGAAACAAACAACAGTTAATGCATTTACGTTATGATATTCTTAGAGTCGTAAGAGTACATCCTATCCAATATCAGTACATTTTCACGTGATCATGGACGTCTACTGTACATAGTCGTGGTTATCAAGTGGATGTAAGGCAACCGTGAGCTTATAGTGACTGCATCACACACTGAACGATCTAAAGTCGCCTGACTATTCAATGAGAATCATGGTAATGCCAAAATATAAATTACTAAAGGCAGACATTTTTCAACAAAAAGAAGCTATCCACATCAAGTCTGGCATAAAAGATATCCAAATAAATATCAACGCCTCAAGAAGTTGTATTACCATTTATTGGCAAAGATGGGTAGCACAACTCAACCTTAATCTTGAATACAATAGGAATGGCCAGTATAATCACTATAAGAGTTATTATTTAAGGACGGGAACATGAAGTTGATGTGTATTAAAAAAAAAAAGAATTCCCAGTAGAACTGATAAGATTCGCGTCCTCCTGCAATACCGCCTCTGAAACTTACGCACCGCCTTTTAGTTGGAGTGCTTTGATATCCATTATCTGCTTTCCAGGATTCAGGCCCTTAGGACAGGCACGTGCACAGTTCAATATGGTATGGCAGCGGTAGAGCTTGAATTCGTCATTTATGGCTTCAAGTCGCTCATTTGTATATTCATCACGGCTGTCACTAATCCACCTGCATGTTCATAGTAGAATTACACTGCAAGTTTTTCCCCATTTTCTTTGCTGAAAATAAGCCACATTAACAGTTCTACGAGCTAAGTTTTCCCTCATAGTCAGTCATGGACAAAGTTTCCCCTCATAACACTTTCAACAACAATAGTCTCAAAGTCGTAGATGAAATTCGCACAAGAAATATGATGAAGAAAAGCAATTATCCAATTTGATATTGAAACTATAATGCTTTGAATACAATTTAGAGAAGTAAATTTTATCAGATATCAATCCGAGTAGCCGTGGGACAAGGAACATCGTCTTGGCTACAAACTCAACAAACATAATAGACATTCAGGAAAGAGAAAGTGAGAATTCCAAGGTTGTACCTAAATAGAGAAACCACATTCACCAACAAAGTATCAACTTCCTCGACATATAACAAGATAAGGCCATGGAACAAAATTTCTATTCCGTAAAGGATGAATCAAACAAGACATTTAAATCAACCCCTACTAACATAATACCAAATGAAAAGAAAAAAAGATTAGAGAAACAGAAAAACATATAGAATTAGAAGCTATAGAATTAGTGTCTAAAAATTCAATCATTCAGCCAATCCTGTACCGTTCACATTTCAACAGTCAAACGTCCACTTTTCTAATGACTTAATCATCCATATCCAACCCCACAAGAACAAAACTCGGGAAACAAAAAATAACAACAGCATAATAAAATTTACCTATTAGCATGAAGCAAAGCAGCAGGTCCCAAGTAAGACTCCGGGTTCCACCAGTAACTAGGGCAAGAAGTGCTACAACAAGCGCACAATATACACTCATACATTCCATCAAGCTTTGATCTTTCCTTCTTACTCTGCAATATCTCCTTTCCAGGAACAGAAGGCGGGGTCTTCCTCTTCAGCCACGGCTCGATACTCTTGTACTGGTTATAAAAATTAGTCATGTCCACAACCAAGTCCTTAATCACAAACATGTGAGGCAAAGGCGTGATCGTCGAACTCGACCCCGATTGGATCTTGGTCAAACAAGCAAGCCCATTGCACCCATCAATGTTCATCGCGCAAGAACCGCAAATTCCTTCGCGGCACGACCGTCGGAAGGTGAGGGATGGGTCAATCTCGTTCTTGATTTTGATAAGAGCATCAAGAATCATGGGCCCGCAGTCCTTAAGGTTGATTTGATAGTCTTCAAGGTAGGGTTTCGACGGGTTATCTGGATTCCACCGGTAGATTTGGAACGTTTTCATGCTTGTCTCAGCTTTAGATTGCTGCGCCTCCGCCTCCGACGCGTGGAGCCTCGCAGTCAGGAACCGAGACGCCACCTCCGTCGATGATGGAGCAACCCTAGCCGCCGCTAGCTCTCTTCTGAGCAAACTCGCTGCCATTTGTAGAGTGAGAAAGCGGAAAATGAACGAGCTCTTTGGAGAGGGAAAGGCAAGAATAGAACAAACTGA
>JAOQMQ010098889.1:0-15452 GCA_027563845.1 Erythroxylum subrotundum | reverse complement strand
TCTTGTATCCAAATCATAGTTTCCATTTCATTTTAAATTTCTAAGGATTTTCCTTCACTTTATACATAAATAAGCACTAAATATTCTTGATAATCACTTATTTAATAATCTTAACTTACAGAAAATTTCGGGGTCCAACATCATTAGTGTATGAAGTGGAGATTTTTTTTGCATTAATTATTCCTTCGGTAGGGACAATTTTGCCACATTCATTCCAACGGAATGAATTAGTACCATTCGGAACTAGTCGCTATGTCGAAATTCCTTGATTAATAATGTTAAGAGGTATATTTTGCAAATGTCGATTTAGAATAAAATGATGATATGTTCAACTTCAATTTCGATGATAAGTGAAAGTAGTCCAATTGAGCACTTATACATCTTCAATATGCCTAATGATATGAATTAATATATCCCCTCTAGACATCACTTTGTAATATTTGATTAAATTTTCTAGAAATATAAGAATTTGAATTCAAAATTTTACACAATATATTGAAAATGAAATAATTGATTTGTTGAATGTAATATTCAATTACAAACACAAATTAATCACTATCATCACTTAATTGTAAATTACAATCATCTTCTTTTTCTAAAGAATAAGAATCAAACTCAGACTCCTTTTCAGATCTGTGGCCCTTGTCATCCTCTCCGGATGAAATTTCAACATATTCATTAGATGGATCATTCAAAGATTCATTATCTTCATATGTGACAGATGCATTTATTTCATAAACATCTTCCTGAAACGCTTCACTTTCAATTCTCAGTTCTCCTTTTCCATGTGATTCAAAAACAACTCTAGGTTTAACTTTGCAAACAGTCAACCAATCTGACTTATCTCGTCATAAGCTAGGAAAAGGACATAATACACCTGAATCCCTTGCATTGCCAACACGAAAGGTTCAAATTGTCTCAATCTTCTTCGGTTGTTGATTTCAACTAGATTGTATCGGCTATGCATTTTTGTACCAACATTTGGAGTCAGATCAAACTAATCACACTTCATTTTATTGGCAATGCAGGGTACTCAATTTCATATATCTCAACAATTTTACCATAGTAATCCTTCAATTCTCCGTATATGCAAACTCCACTATTTATTGTTGCCATGCTATGATCATGATATTTTGTATGATATTTGTATCTATTAATGAAATACACCGAATACGATTTAACAGTTCTCAGAGGTCCTTTCGCAAGATCACATATGAACTTGTTCTCTATTTCATTTTCTAAGGACTACATAAAAGAAATTATCATATCAAAGAGTATAATGTCATTTGAACACTTAAATCTTAAAATTCAATCATTTCAATAGTTGTAAGTGAAAAGTTACATATTTCTCGAACCATCGAGGAAAGTGTCTTCTAACTTCTTTATTGATATCATCTTGTGTTTTGTCCGGCATTAGCTCGTGTAACAATTTCTCGTATAATCTAAAAAAAATATTATGTATTTCAGTTATGAACAACATTAAATTTCAAAACCAAAATAATCAATTTCAACTTACTTCACGAAAGGTTAAACCTCTTGACAGTTCAATGAAATGTAACCATAGGCAGCCTCAATTTCTTCCTCCATTAACATTCTTCTTGTTGAACGTCCATATGTTTGTCCAGGATATGTGAAAATGGATAAGTTACCATCAGCATCACTCGTTCCTCCCCCATCATCATTATGAGGAACTTTTCTTTCTCTTGTGTGAACATGTGCCTCAAAATAATGTGAACAAAATGTACTAGCTTTGTTGGGTCTCGTTCCCGAAGCCCAACCAAAGTGTCAGACCCCGTTTTCGGGACCCAACTATCCTATACGGAGTTGAAAAGCGTAAACGGGTTCCATTGTAGGGTTATTTCAACGAACCCTCACTTGCTTTGAATCAATCCTTTCGAATTCAAAACCAAAAGCTACCAATTTTTGTGGAGAGGTAGTAAAACATGTTAGAAATCCAATGCTTCAAGAACCACTCAATTTGGAGTTCGGACGAAGGATTTATGATCCAAAGAATCCAATAGGTTTATGTACTTATCCCACTTGTACATATCTTGGCGCGAATGCCATAACTTTTTCTACAAAGGTCGGCTTGCTTTCATTTTTGGACCATTAGAAAGAAGACATCGAGATCTACAACTCTTATGAAGACCACAAAGCGAGATTCAGCCTCCAAAAATGGTCAAAATCGTGATTTACTGTAACTGACCCGAGGATGTCCGTTAAACGGACATGCATGTCCGTTTAATGGACATAGACTGGCCAAACACCCCATTTTCACCCGAGAAGGTCCGTTAAACGGACATCCATGTCTGTTTAACGGACATACACTGGGAAAAGGGTCCTTTTTCACCCGAGAAGGTCTGTTAAACGGACATGGGTGACCCAAACCTTCTTCCAAAGCCTCTCCAATGCTTCCAACATCCATCCTAACACCATATATACTCATAATCTCCCCACAATTCAACCCTTCAAGTGTAAAACAACTTCATAACCATTCAAATACCAATTTAAATGCATCAAACTCCCAAATCTCAACTCAAAAACTCCTAAAACATACAAATTCTCATCATTCACTATAGCCATCAAGTTTATACTTCCCATTCAACAACATCACTTCTAATGCTCATAACTCTCAACTTCAACATCCAAATTACATAAACTTTACACCTTTGGAAAGATTAGAGAATAAACTAAAATGTTCATGAAGACCACTTTGTCTAGTATAGCCTAAATCAACCTAGTTTTCCTGTTGAATTCAATACACAATTTCACCCCTATGAAAGCTTGAAATAGAAATTTTACACTACAAAATCAATAAGCACATACATAAGGGAACTTTTCAGTCCTCAATTCATTTCCATATCAAAATGAAATTCATACAAAGCTTTCATACATAGTTTTAATTACATATCGACATTTCATCAATGCTTTAGCACAAGTACAAAATATATTTGATGCTCAATATTCAATATGCTACTAAAGTTATCCAAAAGTCTAACTACCAGCTTAATACAAAAGCTAACTCTCTCGTAATCGTCCAAATGCCTTGCAAGGATTTACCGGTCTTCTTGATCTGCACCTGAGGAGTGGGAAAATGGGTTGAGCTTCACAGCTCAGTGGCTAAGATATTTATAGCCATTGGCATTAAGCCACACAATTAACCACATATATATATACACATTCATATAGGCATATACATCACAATGAAAGTTAAACAATCCCAATTCAATTCTCATTTCATAATTCATAACATCATCACATACTGGATGTAATTCAATTCAAAACATAGCTTAGCATATCAACATGCAAATGCACAACCATGGCTCGAGGGTTCCGTGAAATAAAACGGCGAAACCGAAGTTTGCACCGTGAACGAAACGAGTCCATTTTCGGATCTCATAGGCCACAAGCGGGCAACCGGGAGAAGGCTTTACGTCGACGTGCACGTGACTACGAAACGGTTCCTTTCTCGCCCAAACACAATCAAATCTCATAATTCAATTCAATCGTTCATATTCTCAAACTTTTCTTTATACAAAATGCCATGAAAAAATCAATGGCATAGCATGATCATAGTCAACTCAATTATATCAAAATATCATACATTTGTTAATACATAACATGACATGAGCACAACATAATGCAATTTCCACACCATAGCAATTCAAAACAAGCCATTTAGCACATATTCCACACACAATGCATTTTGCTCATATTACACAACAACTACAAATAAATTGCCCACCTTGTACTTTTAGAAAATCCAAATTCAATGGCTTCCTTCCTCTTTCCCTTGGATAGGCTCTTGATTTCCTAAACACAAACAAAATTTCTATTCAATTCCAATTCAATTGGAAATTCTCCCAAATTTTCCTAATTACCATAAAATGGAATTAACCCTAATCAAGCTCCAATCTAACCTATCCATGGTTCAAATAGGATAGAAAACTCAACACCTAGCTTAGGAACCCAAAAATCCTATAGATCTCACCATTTTCTTCTTCCTCTAAGCATTCCCAACACAAACACCTTTCTCTCTCTAGAATTTCTCCATCACAAAATCACAACCCATTTCTTAACTAAAGCATGAAGAAGATGAAGAACTTACCTTGGAAAGCTTGATTCTTCTTCTTTCCCATTAAAATTTCCTCCTTTTTCCTAGCTTCTTTAGTTTTCTTCTTCTTCTCTTCTCCCTCACGTTTCTCTCTCTCTTCTCTTGGCCATTCACGACATCCTCTCTTCTTCTTCTAATTTTTGCCCTCTTATTACTCCTTTTCTTCAAAAATTACCCCTCACTTACAAGGCCTTTCCAACTTTGCCCTTATTTTGTCTTATATGGCTTTACTCTTCCACTTTAGCTACTTAAATCTAACTTAATTCTAATTTAATTCTAACCTTCATACTAATTTCAATTTATAATCCTTCCCTCAAATTCTAATTAAGGACCCAATTCTAAAAAAGAATTAAACCAACAAATAAATATAAATAACTATTTAAGCAATTTAGAGAAATTTAGAAAAAAAATCAAGATCCAACAAGTTTTCTCTACTAAATAAGCATTACATATCGAACCTTCAACTCTAGCCTTGTTCTTGACATTTTTCTTCAAGTGATACAAATACCTATATTAGCGAATAGGGTTATTACAATTTAGTTGTTAAAACATGTTATTACTTCAATTACAATCATTTTTTTTCAATTATCTCTCAAACGGATACATCCATCGATAGTGAACTGGACCGGCTAGTTTTGCCTTGTATGCTAAATGCACAGGTAGATGCTCCATACAGTCAAAGAAGCTTGGAGGGAAAATCCCTTCTAACTTGCACAAAATTCCTGGAATTTCCCTTTCTAGTTTTTCCATTTCAGCCAACTTGATTTCAGATGATGTTAAACTTTTGAAAAAAAAAACTTAATTCTGTTATTACTTCCCAAACCTTATTCAGTAGAAACTCCCGAAATGCAATTGGAATTGGCCTTTGCATAAACACATGACAATCATGACTTTTCATCCCAAATAATTTGTACTTCCTCATGTCCACACACCTTGCCAAGTTTGAAACATAACCATCGGGAAACTTTAGACTTTTCAACCATTCACACAATATTTCCTTTTTTTTTTGTCCAAAGTGTAACATGCTTTCATATATTTTCCGGTGTGAACATCTTTATGTAACTCATTCCTTCTACAAAAAATTTGCAACTCGGCTCATGATTTTGCATTGTCTTTTGTCTTCCCTTCAATATTCATTATGGTATTGAACAAATTGTCAAAATTAATTTTTTCAATAAGCATCATACCTAGATTATGACGTATCAAATTAGTTTTCCAATATGGCAAATCCCAAAAGATGCTTCGTTTTCTCCAACCAATTTTTTTACTAATGCTTGTATTAACTTTATCAGCTTCGAATTCTGTAACTTTCAGTAAACCTAATTCCTCAATCTCCTGCAAAATCTCTTCACTAGCTTTGTGAGGGGAAGGAGATGTTTTTACCATCCCATTCTTAATGAACTTTTGTTTATTGCGTCTAAATGGATGATCTGGATGAAGAATATTGGCCCCTAAAAAAATTTTCATTGAAGTTAAGCATGATTTACATAATTTTTGAGGTTTTGATAGATTAATTATTTTGGAGTTATTTAATTATGTCAAAGTTAGTAGGATTTATTGCATGGGTTAATGGAATTAAAGTGTTAAGGTTATAAGAAGGTTCAAGGGCATTTTTGGAAGATTACTTAAGCATTAAAGTTATAAGGCTTATAAGGAAGGGCAAATTGGACATTTCTCACTCATTAAGGGCATAAATGGAAGAATTGAGAGTTATCTTACAATTGAAGAAGCAAAAAACGTGATTTGTGGGAGAGAAGAAGAAAATAATGAAAACAAAGAGAGGACAAGAGAGTTTCGGTGGAGAAGAGAGAAAAGAAGAGAAAATAAGCTAGGTTTCGATTTTTCTTAGCCTTCAAGAGAGATTTTAAGGTGGTTCAAGAAGAGAAAAAGGTAGAGGAAGAGAAGAGTTTCCATTAGAGCCAAGAAACTCTTCATTTGGTGAAGATTTAAGGTAAGAGCATTTTTAATCCTTTGGATTTTGGAAGGGGCTTTCGTTCATGAAGCTTAAGAAATGCATGAGTTTAGGTATTCTAGGATCAATTTTAGTAAATGTACCTTGTAGGTTTTCAATTTTGCAACCCTATTGAATTTGAGATTTTTGCCTATGAAAAGGAAATCAAGAGAGGCAAGAGGAGCAAGAAGAGAGGCACCTTTGACCAAGTTTTTAAGCAAAGAATTCAAGGTGGGTTACATTTATATAATTGAGTAATAAGCCATTAATGTTTTCTTCAAAATCAAGAAAGTTAAATGTTTTCAATTGTATTATAAATGTGCATTTTATTGCTTTTTGATTGTTTTGAAAAAGTTCTATGAGTTTGGTATGTGGATATTGTGTTGATGATTTATAAAAGAATGTGAAAATGATTTTTGAAAAGATACTATGGTTGTGAATTCACTTTTTGGAAATGTGCCATTTTAGGCAATATGATTACAAGATGTGAAATGCATGATTATGTGGGTTTGTGATGGTCCCCTAAGTTAAGTCAAGTGTACTTTGACAAAAGGCTTCTCCCACCTGCCGCTAATGGCATGGAGCTCCTTCTTGGACTCCCCTAAGTTCACGACTACACAAGACCACTATGTGGAAATGTGTAGTACGTTTTATTTTTGGATCCACCCAAACCATTCCGTTGTGCTTATGTGTTTATGATTTGTGACAAGTTTGATGAATTCATTATTCCTGAGGTTATGAATTGCTTGATAAGTTATGAATTTCGGAAATGTGTGTTGCATGGATCTCAATGTGAATTTTACCATGGTAATAAATATTTCAAGGGTTTTTGCTTGTTTCTTGTTATAAATTGTTACCCACGAGCTTTTAAGCTCACCTCCACTCTCCTTCCCCTATTCAGGTGACGAGCAAGAGACCAAGTGAAAAAGAGTCAAAGCATCACTCTGATTTTGCATATTTTGGTATTTGAAGTTAGATTATGTAAAACAAGGCTTTAGTTACATTTTGAGCAATTATTGTTTATGTATCTTTTGTATTTCGGGATTTGATACCCATGATGTAATGTGACTTGGAATGTCATTAAAGCTTTGTAAAACTCTTATTCTATGATGCTAATGAAATATGAATTTGTGTATGGATGATTGTTAAGTTGAAATGTGAATTTGTGTATGGATAAAGTGGAGTTGAAATATGAATTAATTAAGGATGAGGTTAAGCTGGAATTAGGTAAACTTAAGGAAGTTATCAATTTGAGATGATAAATTTTGAATGCGAATGGTTGTTACTTATAAGTGAGAGGTTATGGAAATGAAAGATAGGATTTTTTGGATGATGAGAATTGGATGTAGGTGATGAATCAAATGAGTTGAGACTTGAAAGTTTAACGAAAAGTACTTAATAGTTGAAATGATATGAAAAGATACTGCATTTTGCAAGCTTTCATAGGTGTAGAAATTGTGTTCTGAACTCAGAGAAAAAACTGTATCGATCTAGGTAGAATTAGCCAAAGTATGAAATTTTTGGATATTGGAGCTGAGAGTTATGGTCATTTAAAGTTTGTGATGCTGTATAGGATGGACATTCAGGAAAGCTACATTATTTTGAAATTTTGACCCTTGTAGAGACAAAAATTGCTGTCAAGGTCTTCAGAGAAGTTGTAGATATAGAAGTCTTCTTTGAAACGATCCAAGAATGACCTTAATCCGATATCTTTAGTGAAAGTTATGCCCATTTTACCAATACAGGTCAGAAGAAGAAAAACAGGAAGGGAGAAGTCACGATCGCGACTTTGCGTACTTGCGCGAAAGTCGCGATATCGCGGTTGATGCTCGATCGTAACCCGCAGGTCCCCAAACCTGAACAAGTTCCACTCTTTTGACCATAACTTTGTCATCCGAACTCCAAATGACCTGATTTTTGAACAATGGTTTCCTAAAACTTATAGCTGTTGGTATTGAAACTTATAGCTGTTGGTATTGATTTGAAAAAGATTGATTAAATCAAAGTAAGGGTATGAGTTGGAAGAGCATGAATTGGATATTTTTATTGAACATACTTCGGTATTTTGATGATATCTTACTCTTTAGAGCTCAAAATGAGATGATTTTTGTTTCTAAATAAACTAGAGACATAGAGCTACAAATTATCTGAAGAAATCGAATTTTAAGTTAGTCTCTAAGACTTTCAATTTTTGGATAAATTTTGAATATAGTGTACTGTTTCAGTTTAATAACAGTCCGAAAATGTTTGGGCCTAACTTTCAGATTTCTTGACCAAATTGAATGATTATGGTGACTTATTGGTGTGAGCACGCAACCCTTGTAGGATGATGTTCATTGAAATAACCCTACAGGGTAAATATGCTCACGCTTTATGACTCTGAATATACGGAGTAATAAAAATTATGGTTTATGACTCTGCAAGAATTGGGCTCTAAAAACGGGGTCCAACAAAGAAATTTCCTATGATTGTCAAACCAACATCTTTTTCCCCCATTTGGAAGATAAAATGCATCAGAATCATTGTCACAATAAGGACAAGCCAATTTTCTTGTTATGCTCCATCCAGATAACATGGCATATGCCGAAAAATCACTAATGGTCCACATCAAAGTCATTGTTAACATAAAATTTTATTTTAGAGACACATCATATGTCTAAACACCATATTCTCAAAGATGTTGCAATTCAAATATCAATGGTTGTAAGAATACATCAATTTTATGCTTTGGATTTGTAGGCCTTGGCACAATGACTATCAAGAACATATATGCCTCTTTCATACACTTCCATGGAGGCAAATTATTAGGAGTAATTATGATTGGCCGTGATGAATATTGCTGGCCAGATTGACCAAAAGGTTAGAATCCATCTGTCGACAATCCCAACCTAACATTTTGACTTTCAGCTGCAAACTCAAAATAGGTGTCATTGAAATATTTCCATGCCAGTGCATGTGATGGATGACTTATTATTCAATCTTCCTGTTCGTGTTCATTATGCGATCTCATGTGAGATGCAGTAACATCATAAGCATATAGTATTTGAAGTCTCATAGTTAGCAGGAAATAATACATCCGCTTCCAAGGTACTAATTTATGTTTAATAGAACCCTTTCTAGGCTTAAACCTAGGTCGACCGCAAAATTTGCACTCTTGTAATTCCACATCATCTCCCTAATACAACATACATCCCAATTTGCATCAATCAATCTTTTTAACAGGAAAACCAAGAACCCTAATAAGTTTCTTCATATTGTAAAAACTATCAACCATTGTATGATATAGAGGCAATGACATATTATACCATTTAAGAATTTTATCAAAACTATGATCAGAAATATGCCCTTCAGGCTTTATGTTCAATATTCAAGCAATTGAAGACAATTGAGTCATTGTCTCACAATTGGGCCATAATTCTTGGTCAACTGAGTGTAGTAACTCAAGAAACTGTTTTGCATGCGGGTTTGGTTCTTCTTCAAGATTTTCTATATTTTCTTGAAAGGTATAACCGGCTGCATCATAAACTATTTGCATGTAAGGATTTTCATTTGCATCCACATTATTTATTATAAATCCAATCCCCCCTTCAAACTCATTTAAGTTCACAAACGATTGCACTTGATTACCCCTTGAGGTGCTATAAATCAATGGTTCCCCAAGTTGTGTCCACTCAAAATAATTAGGGATAAACCCTTTTCTTAGCAAATGCCCATTAACTTCATCAATAAGAAGGAAACGAATGTGTTTGCACTGTTTTCATGGACATCTGATCTTTGGGTCATCCATATATGTAGGTTGAGAACATGCACAATCAATAAAAGCTTCAACTCTCTCGAAAAATTCAGGATTAATGAAACCATCATGTGTTAAGTGTCTATACATCCAAGATCTATCAACATTACTCATTTATGCAAAACTGTTAATTTCAAACAGTGATTCCATAGTTAGTATCCTCTATGTTCGCCAAAGTTTACAAAACATCTAAACTTTACATAACATCCCCTAAGTATTAACCAATTGAATTAATCACCAAAGTTTACACCTGTGAATCAAGAAAACAAGTTCTTGTTGTGACTCCTAGGCTTGTGGTGTTTTTCACCGATAAGCCTCACGGGAGCTGCATCATGGGTTATAGGTTTTTATGGGTTAAGTTCAAAATTATTTATTAACTAAAGATCTTTTTTTTTTTGCAATCATTTATGTTAGAAGAGGATTCAAAGATGCACTTAAGGACGTGAAAGGGAAAATTCTTGGTCAGCTTGATTTGGTGCCGGAACATAAAATGTATTACTTAATTTTAATCAGTAGGAATTTTTAATTGAATGGTTTAGATATTGTTATTGAAATTTAAAATTAATGTTAGAAGTTTGATATTTAACCTAGATTAATTATGCACTAGTAACAAATATAATAAGTAAAGATAAAAATATGAATACTTTGATTAATAAACTATTGTAACATATACAAATTATCTAAAATGTTTCGAAGAAGATTATTATTATATTAAAAAAGATGTGTGTAAATATTCGCACATAAAAAGTAAAGAGAACCTAATCATTTCAGAGAGCATCAATGAAATAACCAATTGACCAAATTCAGATATTTGGAACTATAAGTCAAAACCTTCCTATATTAATTCATTGATAAACTGAAGTTCATACCACAAAAAAGTTTCAGTTGGTGCAGGCCATTAACATTAAAAATGTAGGAAGTTCAATTGAAAGGTTCAAACCACATACAAATACCCAAATTAAACCAAGTACACAAAAACCTGGTAAATAACAAAACTCACTTACGTCAATCGACATGCAGAAGAAGTCACTGAAGCATGTAAAGGAAGAAGATGACGGAGCTAGAGTGAGCTGACGGCCAAATAAGATAACCAAAACAAAGCAAAGAAGACAATGAATTTCAAAGCAGTACGTAAATTGATATAAATTCATGTTCAGAAGTCCTAGTTATAGCATTTGATTGTCGCCATGTCATGCAAGAAAATCCAGTCATTTGCCTTTTAAAACTTTAAAAGGATGATAAAAGTTCACTTTTCAATGAAGTAAACAGATGCAAAATGATTATGCTACAAAATATAGAAACAGATACAAATTTAATTAAAATGTGTGGAAAATCATTGTTGACATTATCTTCAGAAGCTTCTCTCCAATCTCCTTGAAAATAGAAATACTGCCATCAAATGAGTTCCCACAACCAAGAAATAATCAATAAGATCTTAGCCAATAAAATTACAAATCTATCCCATACATAAAGAAATTGAAGAGTGTTATCAAGCAAGCATATGATTGGATCACTTTGATTCTATTGGTTAAGTGGTATAGGAGCACTTATATTTGTGAGAGTAAAATATGATATGCTACTGATAAAGGATACATTCATCATAAACACAGTAAAAAGAAGAGATTTAGTTACTAAAGCTATGTTAAAGAAACTATGCAAAACTCATATCTACCTTACTTCTTAGTTTTTCAATCCATCCTCTTTTTGCAATGGAATTGATGCGATTATTTCTAAATTATTGCTATCAAATTAAAAGCTTATTAAATTCTCTTATTACTTATTTGCCAAGAAGTGTTTAGAGTAAGGGTATTAGTGATAGCATATTGATTAATCAAGAATTGTTCAAGAAATATTATAAGAAGTTATCTACTAAAAGCTACTCTATTAAAGTTGATTTTCATAAAGTATTTGACATTATAAGCTGTACCTTTCTATTTTAAGTTATGATAACTTTTGGATTACTAAACAACTATAGTCATTGGATCAAAAAATGTGTTAATACTACTTCAGCATCATGTGAATGGAGAACCTTCCAATCTTTTTTAGGGTACCAAAACTTGAGGTATGGAGACCCCCCCTTCCATAACCTCTTCACACTTTGCATTGAAGCACTATCAGACTCATTGCCTCAAACTTAAACTCATGTAAGAAATTCAAATACCATATCAAATACATGAGACAATATATTTAATCTTTCTTTTATAGATAATTTCCTTTATTCTACAAAGTTAGAGCTAGCTTCCTTAAGATCTTGATTAAATATTTGAATCTTGTCTAAAAATTATTAGATTTATCAATTAACATATTCAGAACTCCTTTTATATTTGTATATGTAGCAATTATTGTTTATCAAAGTCTTTGTACATTTTATTTATACTTTAATTGATATATAGTTGAATAACCCAAACCAATTTAACCTAAAAAGGTCTATTGGTTATAGGACTTTGTAGGGTCTAGATTAAAACATGATTCAATAGAAATCTAGTTTGCAATGGTTTTTATGCTTTTGTATCTTTTTAACTAAACGCTTTCTTTTTCAAAATAAATGACTTATAGATTTCAAGTTAACTTGTTCAACTTTCTTTTTGTCGATAATGGTTTAGATCAAAATTTCAAGTCTTTCTTCGTATCTTGAATTTGAATGTATTATTAGCAACAACAATCAATGCCTCCCTGAATAATGAGTATAACCCATATCAACTATCACCTACCAATATCATCTCCAAATATATTCTATAAATAATGCCTCCATGCCTACGAAGAGTCACTTATTACAATGGGGTTTTAACCAAATCCCACAAACATGATTTTAGGTGTGGATTTTTCTAATTTCCTTTTTGTTCGGTTTTCAAAGGAGTTCAAAGGATTTCGTATGTACAATTTTCAACTGTGTACAATTTCCATAACTAAATGCTATTGTTTCTATTTTAAATTTCCTCCTCAAACTTCTATAATATTCATTCTTTTTTCTTCCGTTTGTATTCCTACAATGTGAACATTTTAAGCATCCAACTTTTGACATTTATAATTTATTCCAAAAGGGAGGCATAGGGTTCCTTTTGTCAAAAATTAATATAACCAGTCAATTCTCAACTTTATATGAAATAGTTATATCTGTGTAAGCTACATTCATAAAAAATGAATAAGTCAATAAAAATTGTAATTGAGAGTTGAATATTTCACTAACCTAATTACAAAGTATATGTACAATAGTCAAATCCAAAATTTAAAATGAACAAATTGATTGGGAATTGAATTCATTTGCGTGTTTTTAGTTGTTTCATTACCAAACGTAGGTATTGGTGAAATTACTGGACATCAATTGCTCATATAATTGCTTGTGAATATCCATCAACTTTTTCTACTACAACTCATGTGTGTTATTAATAATATATTAAAAGTTACTAGTTCATACAAAATATAAACAAGAACCTACCATAATTGATGTTCTGGGTGCTAATCTTTATACTAAAATTATAATGTACAATATATGTAAATCACATATTCTTAACTAATTGTCATCAATCGATAAGCATAATCAAAATGTTGGTCAATCTTTATAATTTAATAATGTATATAATTGAGGAAACCAATTTTGCATTTGAAATAACATAAACATCATATTATTCTTATTACATTAACTTGGAAATAATTTTGCATATGAGATAGAAAATTTGCACCATGAAACTTTTTCATCACATTGCACACCAAAATATTCTAACACCTTCGTAGGATATATGTCTATACCCAAAAAAAAAAACATTCCATGAAATTATCCTTAACACAATAATCTTTATATTATTACATATAATGTAGATAATATTTTTCTTCGAGATAGTAATTTATATAAGTTATTCTTAGCACCATTCTCCTAGTGATTAGAGTTAAATATCGTAATGTCCATTATTTCTATGAAAATGAAATAATACCACTAGTGATCATTCTAAAGTGTGAAAATGAAACAATGTGAGAATAAAATTTTTAAATGTAAATTCATTTTCAAAATTTGTTTTTAAATGCAAAAATGTCAAAACAAATAGATAAAATACATTTATAAAGCTAATAATGCATGCATCAATGTCAACATCTAAGTCCTTACCAATATTTCTTACACATTTGGGAATAATATGTGAGAAATCAATAAAGGACAAGGATTTATGCATATTTTCATCCAAGACTTAGAATATGTCTAACTAGTCATAGTACAATATGTCATTCAAGTCTTTTATGACGTTGTTAATTAGTTTCTTTAAAACCAAACATGTTAACATTACAAACCATAATAACCTTACTCTCTACAAACAAAATTGATGAAAATCTACTAACAAACTATTGCATATTCATAGCATAAGATATACATAAGAAATTAGGTTTTGAAGAAATAAATTTAATATTACCCTCCATATTACTTATATGACACCTAGGTCTAAAACATGTAACGAAATTGTTCAAAATGAGTCCAAATCTAACATTCTTGACAACCTCACTGTTAGTAGATCTGTAATAACATTTTAACCAATAAAGTAATAAGGTTAAATAATATTCACTAACATGCCCATTAACAATCCTTAAACCAAACCATAATAATAACATTACCTCATTTTATAACCAAATTTTCCTCTAAAGAACTCAATGTACATGAATTTGAAAGTTGGAGTTCTCTTATAAGATGTAGATTACTTCCTAATTACCACTAACTTTATATGTGTAATATCACCACTACTCACTTTTAAATCCTTGATTGATTACATTACAATATAATTATCACATCTAACAAAACTTCGTACAATATACAATTTCCTCTTCTCTTCTCACATCCTTATCCTTTTCTTTATCCATCATCAATGTCTCCTATGCCTTGGAAAATACTCTATTTTTTATGTCTATCATTAGTGCCATTTTACACCTCAGGATTAGTTTCTCAATATTCATCTCCATCATTAGTACCGCCTTATACCTTAGGAATTCTTCTCTTCCCTAACATTAAACTCAAATATCAGCTACTATTCATGTACAAATAAGATACTTAACATCATACAATAACCTAACATTCTTAATAAAGTCATTACCTTTCCTCCATGCCTACAAAGAGTTACTTATTACACTGGGGTTTTAACCAAATCCCACAAACATGATTTTAGGTATGGATTTTTCTGATTTCCATTTTGTTCAGTTTTCAAAGGAGTTCAAAGGAAAAACTGAAGAGAAGAAAGTAAAAATAATATTGTAAACTATCAACTCCAATTTCGATCATTATCCAAATTTATGTTAAGATTCATATGCCATTTCCATTAAGTACAAGCATAACACCAAACTTAACATAAAAGAGAGGGAAAAAAAGAATGCAAGGAGAAAGGAAGACAAACAACGTGAGACAGAGTTTGGAAACGCCGAAACCACAGCACTTGATGGCGACGGTGGCCACCAAAAAGAGGGACCAGACAGAGGTAGTGCTACGGATGTTTAGCCTTGGGGGAGTGATGGCGTGTCAAACCAGCAAAAATAATTTCCTACTCCAGAACACTTAAGCGAGTAAAGTGGTGAATAGGGTCGAACCACAGAGACCAGTGAAGTAATTGTTTATTTGTGTGAAA
>JAOQMQ010098634.1:0-15500 GCA_027563845.1 Erythroxylum subrotundum | reverse complement strand
TTTCCGTTTCCGTTTTTCGGTTGAGATCCGGTTCCTGAGATCGCGTCCCAACACTTGAGATGCTTATATGCATCCTCACCAACAAGACCATAAATTTGGGTAATAAATGAATTAATCCAAATTTTAACTCAAAGGCAACATGTTTAGTAAAATTAGGAAATGTAATGCATAGGGGTCTTTGGGTTAAGTTTGGTGTAGCCAATTCTGTCAACGTTCTCAGATTTGCCATAATTGCTTCAGATTCAAGTTCTGGGTCTACTATTGAAGATGTTCTTGCTTCTCTTCTTAATCTCTATAGTGTTCTGTCGATCTCCGGATCAAGTTGCTCAATTTCTTTACGAAAAGATCTGGTCACTACCATATACCAACACTCATAAACTTTTAAAAGTTAACAAATAAAGAAAAGAAATAAATATATTCATAAAACACCATCTAAAACAAAATATGAAAATTAAACTACCACACTCCCTAACAAAGGTGCCAAAATTTGACACTGCGTGTCGACTGCACTATAAAATTTACCCGACTCTGCACATTAAAATTTGTAGTTATGGTGAGTCAAGATCAAATCCACAGGGAATGTTTAGTTAATTTTCATAACGAAATTAATTGATGCAAGAAAATATAAAAAAGGGGTGGGTTTTAGATTTTTAGCAATTTACAAAATAAAATAAAAGCAAACTATCGAAAACAAATTAAAACAAGTGATCGAAAATAATTAAACTGTCGAATATACGTAAGGTCCAGATCTAGATTCAATCTTGTCCAAAACACGATCAAGCATATTTTATCATCTTAACATCTTAACAACTCTTTTCGAACTATCGATTTAAGACTAATAAAATGTTCAACTAATCTCGGTTGTCCCTTAGGTTTTGTTTAATTATTATATAATCATTAATTAAACCTAACCACATCCGATTGTTTGCTTTTCTATTTGATTTTTATTTTCATTTTATTTTATTTTAAGCTTTAGACAACTTAGAATTCGATTAGTTCACCAACTCCTCAAGTGATCGACACCTCATATACTACACTCCCAACCCGCACTCTTGCGGTATTTTGAGGGTTTTAAATAGATTAAAACTTGCCTCAACACTAAATGTCCATAGTTTCTCATTCCATACGAAACTTCTTGTCTCAATCCTTCATTTAATACCAAAATGAAGCAAATTTTGATCATACTATTACATCCATTCAGTTCAGAAACTATAACAACATCAGACAACAACACAATCCCTCAATCATGCATATTTGTCTAAAATAGCTACATTAATCCTCAAGAAAAGGAGATCAGTCTATCACGAAAATAACAAGATTCATCATGTTCAAATACTTCAATCCCATCTTTATCAGTACAAGAGAAGTTAATAAGAGAGAGATAGTGAATAAGGTTAACCAATATTTTGGCTTGTATCTGTAAGGCTATACTCTTTTTATCCCACTTATAAAACCTTTTGTATAAACCCCTCTAAATGATCCTAAAATCTTAGTAGTTTTAACTATTTGAAATAAATACAAATTTTCTTTAGCCAATTACATAAGTCGTTTTAGATATCTATCATCTAGTATCCACTTTGCAGGCTATAGGTAAGCCAGCTAGATTAAAGGCCTTTAGGTTCAATATGATGCTTAAATCCAAATAATGTAGGGGTATAAGAATTTGCTTAATATGGTAAAGGAAACCATAACGCTCTAAATGATAAATCAGGATTGAAGTTGAAATTGCTTTAACGATATACATGTTTGGTTAATTATTTCCATCATCGCAATGTGATGAGGAAGTTTACGATTGTCATCGCAATGTGATGAGGAAGTTTACGATTGTATCTAAACATACCATAATGAATGACTTCATCTTACTTTGGATAATAAATTCTTTCTTCCAACTTAAGTTCACGATATGAATATATGTGGGCATATGGAATCTTTATCTCATTTTGTTAAATTTGATCCTCCTATGTTTACTCACATGGGTTCTTGCTTCTAAATTTTCATCACAGTATCCCATAGGTGATTAGAAGATGAATTCCTTATAAAAATCCTACTTTAACTAGTAAACTTAAGGTGAACATATACCATAGTAGACTTAGGGTGAACATATACCATAGCAGACTAAGGGTAAGCATATGCTATGTATGCAAAAAAGAAATGGTTTATTGCCTTTAGTAACTAATAAATCTATTGGAATTAGGAAGATTTTGGTCATTATTGTTTGACACTAAAAACCCTACATCATTAAGAGAATGATTTGAAGAATTCTATTAACATTAACACTACAATTAGAGGTAGACTTATTTTCATTATCACTAATCTTAAAAATAAGCAAGAGTGAATAAAATATTTGTGTTTATCTTAACAAACAAGTTTTTAAAAAAAAAAGATGTAGAGTGATCTAACTTGAAAATAACAATAGTAAAATGTTAAAAGAAAAGTAGTTTCACTCAATATTGTGAATATTGTAAAATGTTATACTATACTTATCTCTTTATACCATACTGGTCGAAATTAATACAAAATTACTTTGTACTATACTAGATTATACTGAAAAATTTTATGTTGTATTTGTTGATACAAAAAAATTAGGTTAGATTTGTAAATTAAAAAAATAAAATCTTTTTAATTTTCCATGTAATAGAGAATTAAATAAAATTTAAAAGCTATTTTATAATTTTAAAAAATTAATATGAAATAGGGTTTAATGTCAATGGGTACTAGTAATGTATCATATTAGTTTCAAAACTTTGTTTAAAGTTTGGTCTTTATATTAAATAATCATTGGTTGCTTTCATCCTTCAATCGTTTTTTATTTTAATATTTGTGTTTAATTTATATTTCGAAGCTTCCTCTTTTTATATGTTAATAACTATCTACTTAAATATAAAACATAAGCATATATATTTAATTTATTTATAATAAATAAACAGGACATAATTATTTTAAAATTTTGCTTTCACTTTAAAATTTTAAAGTTTATTTAATAAAAATTGTTTCTCAAACTTTTTCTATTTTGTTAATATATAAAGTAATAAAATTTATCTAATTATTTAATATATTAACTATTACTAAAAATAGAATTAACAGAACTAATTATTCAAAATTTTAATTATTAAGTTATTATTCATGTTAAGATGGGAGAAAGAGAGATGAGAGATTGATCCCACGAGGAATAAAGTAAATACTACGTCTATTCATTTTACTATTATTTAGTCAATTATGAGAATTTATTTTGTTGTGATTTATCTAATCTTAAACTAACCCAAAAAGAAAGAAAAGTTCTATTAAAAACACCAAATAATTAAACAATAACAAGAAATCAGATATAGGAAACAGAATTGTCTCACTTGCGAGTGTTGGCTGCGGAACAAGACCTCCTTCGCTACTGAAGAAAATAGCCCTAATTGGGGAAGATGACGGGCAGCGAGAAGTAGAGGAGATGAAAATTTACTTCTTTAATCCAGAACCTTCATCAGTCTAGAAATGTTGTCGTGTTGTTCATGTAGGGGCTTAGATGTGAAGTTGTTTTGTTAAACATGATGTTAGTAGTCGTTGGTTGGTTTTGGCAAGGGAGCATATCCCTGAAAGATGTATTACTATGTCTTGAATCATTTTCAATATATATACTCCATTAATTTTTTTCAAAAAAATATAGGAATACATTTAGATAAGAATCTTATCTAACATTGTCTTATAATTATGATTCAATTATTTAGAAATTTTATGAATCAAATCAATAAAAATTCTTAGCATAATAATCTGCCATTTACCAATGTATAACTACTTGTCCTTAAGGGACTAACTGATTCTTTTATTTTGATTAAAATTTAAAACCTTTATAGATTACAATTCACAAAAAATGTAAATCTCTCTTACAGCTTTTCATATATATTGGAATTTTCTTAATAAGAGTTTAATTGAGAAAGTTATGACCAATTTACTAAGTAGTGTGCAAGTTGTCTTGCAAATCTTTCTAGAGATAGACACATGCCTATGTATACCTGTGGCCTAGACCATGAATCTCTTTGCTTTCTCTAGAGATAAGACATGATCTTTAAAACTCTTATGCTTCTAAATTATGAATATTCATGTGACATGCACTCAATTTATGTCATAATTGTAACTTAGGCTATGTTACTCTTTGAATTTTCTTGAAAGCCATACGAAATATCCTCAATCTGAATTCTAGGCCATATCTCTTTTTGCAATTGATTCAAATTGGATATGGGCTAACATAAAGGCGGGATAAAAGCTGTAATAAAAGTTTTCTTGTAATCCTCTCTAGTTCTTAACAAATCTCATTCTAAAGTAACGTCTTCTTAATTATTTGAAAATATAACATAAATTAAGTAATCAAGGTCATTTTTAACATAAAAGTAGAGAAAAACAATAAGAAAAATATGCATCCCACAATTCGAAATTTTCTTTTCCTCAAGTAACTCAATTTAAAAATAAACAGGCTAACAAGTTTTCGATTCCAGGAAATTTCAACAACTTAATTATGACCTACTAAGCTAAACATAATCATATTAAGATGATTAGAGGATGTTTTCTAATATAATATTAAGATGATTAGAGGATGTTTTATAATCAAATAAAGGTAAAATAAACCTACCCCCACTTAAATAGTTAATTTTCACTGATGAAAAATATAAGGAAAATAATAAAGGATTAATATAAAAATAAATTATGAAAAAAGAAGAAACTTAAAGTTCAAGAAACGTCTCTAAGCCTCTATAACAAAGTTACTTACATCCAACAAATATATCAAAATGTGATGACCTACAAAGAGAATGACATAGGGCACAAAGAAAAATAACAAAAATAAAATAATGAATAAGTTAAAATAAAATAAAAATAGACAGTTATAAAGATTTTTACATATCTAATGTAAGAAGGGAGCGAAGGGAGTATTTGAATCCCTAAGTTACCGTCTCAACCACCAAAAGCAATATAATAAATAATTAAAAATAAAATAAAAACAAACAATTAGAAAGATTTTTGCATATTTAATGTAAGAAGGGAGCGAAGGGAGTATTTAAACCCCTTAGTTACCATCTCATCCATCAAATAGGGCTTCAACTTATACAGATTAATCTTCAATGTTCTAATTATTTAAGTGTTAATAGTCATAAGACCATATGGATATACTTTCACAACAGTAAAAGAGTAAGACAAGTTGGATGTAATATTACTTGAAAATAACTTGATTATAGAGTTGAAAAGGACTTGCTAACCTATCTCAAATTCCCTTTTAAAGATGTGATTATCATGCCATTATTTAATCTTCTCTTTGTAAATCAAAGCATTTTTATAAACATTCAGTCTAAGTTCCTTCAATTCATTAATGCAATCTCCTTACCAATTCTCAGTATTACAACCTTGCATTGCTACATGTTAGACTTCTTCATTTTAAATAATGTTATTGCTTAATTCTCCAATCATTTCGTCACAGATATGAGATTTTTGTGACAAAACAATTGATTGACACTATTGTTTGGATTAACTATGATGATTTTTTTTGTCACTAATACAATGATAATTGTAACAATTTATTATCTTTCACAATTAAATTGTCACTATTACTATATTAATAGTGTCAAAAAAAAATTTATCACTAAGTTCTGTCACTAAAAGTATATGCAATTTGGCGCCAAAGTAATTTTGGCAGGAATGAAATGTAATTGTGACAAAACATATGTTGGTCACTAATATTTTCTATTTTTGTGATAAAATATAGTTTGGTCACTAATGTTTTTCTCTTACTGTAACGAAACGATTTACGATCACACAATATTTTATTTTTTGTGACGAAACATTTTGTCAATAAAAATTCAATTAGTTAGTATTTACTTAATATTGTCACAAAAATGAAACTATCATTATGGTCACTACTATTCATAATTTAGTGATAACTTTTTTATGATTAATTATCATTTCATCACAGATATGAGGTTTTTTGTGATAAAACAATTTATTGACACTATTGTTTGGATTAATTATGATGATTTATGTTTTGTCACTAATATAGTGGTAATTGTGACAATTTAGTATCTTTCACAATTAAATTGTCAATATTAATATATTAACAGTGTCAAGCTTTTTTTCGCTAAGTTCTGTAACTAAAAGCATAACCAATTTAGCGCCAAAGTAATTTTGGTTGGAATGAAATGTAATTGTGACAAAACATGTGTTGGTCATAAATATTTTTCTCTTTTCATGACGAAATAGTTTACCTTCACACGATATTTTACTTTTTGTGAGGAAAATTTTTTTCAATAAAAATTCAATTAGTTAGTGTCTACTTAATATTGTCATAAAAACGGAAATATCATTGTGGTCACTACTATTTGTAATTTTTGTGATAAAAAATTTTGTTATTACTTAATTATCAACTTTTTGTTACAAAGGTTATTGTCAATATAATCATAATAAATTAATGATAACCATTTCTTGTTATAATAACATATTAAAATTAACCACTCTAATGACTAATTTTGTCATTATTGTCTGAGTTTTAGGGACTAGAAACTACTTGTCACGGCTTTTTCTTTAATATTATTATTTGCAAACAAATTTAAATAATTTATTATAAAATATTCAAACAACATATATTGATAATCCAAAAGTAATGTTTTACTTGATATTTGCTAAACATAACTTTGAAATTTCATCAAAATAAATAAATGTGTAAATATAATGAAAATCTTGTTCCAAAATATTAAGCAAAACTCTTAACCTATTCAAAATTTAAAAACAAAGCTACTTTGACAATGTTCAATCATTATCATCGTAGCCTTCCTCATCTTCACAACTCTTGGCTTGGGTTAGTTCATCCACTATCAGTACTGAAGCAAGACATATCTATGCCCACTATGATAGTTTTATAGCTTTCTTTAGAGAAGCATGGTATGTCTCATTATCTTTAAATATTCATTCATCTCGTTCACCATCCTAGTAAAGCTTAGTCTAAAATACATAAAGATGGTAAAATTGGCAACATGCATATGTAATTCAAATGGTGGATCTTACTTTGACATATTGTATTTCATCAGATTGTTAATGTCATAACTGGGACATATTATTGAGAACTGCAGTAGATTTGAAAAGCATTTTCATTTTCAAAAACTGGGGCCATAGAGGGTAGCATCTATCAACTTGACATAAAGACTTTGTATGCAGAGGAGACTTTTAAAACCTGGATCTGTTGGTGACTTCAAATTATCCTCAAATGTTTTAGGTTGATATGGCAGTGATTAAACCTGAGGTATTTTTGTTGTCCAAGTCGTTAATTGAATTAAGTAATTTGGCATTCTCAAATTGATAATACTAGCACAACCAAAATCATTTTTTGTTTTATGTTAGTATTACTTCTTATCATTATCATTATATTATTATAAAATGTTAGTACTAAATTTATAGCTTAATATTTTATAAACCAATTAATTGATTCTATTTTTATTTATTTTGTAGGAAACAAATTAATAGTGAACTTTATCTGAAAGAACAGTCAAGAAAATTTGCCCCGGAGAGTTTTAGCTTAAGTTCGTACGTAGTAGTTTGGGATAATTGTAATCAATATAATTGTCTTGGATATTAAAATTTCCAATTTTATATATTGGAAATTAGAATTTTGTACGTTTTGGTGATTTTTATATATTTTTATGTACACTAATAATTTTTATTAGCTCATGTGACAATATCTTGGGACTAAAAATTCATATCATTTATGAAAATTTCTATTTTATGATCATGAATGCAAAAAAATTTATCGATTAAGCAATTAAATTGTTAAATTTAATAATATTATTTGTGACAAACACGAACACATTAGTGATAAATTTATTGTAATATATAACACTACAAGAAAATTTAGTTTTAGCAACAGAAATTGCCAATAGAAAATGCTAATTTTTTGTAGGCAAACAAATTTGGCAACAGAAATTGTCAATGGAAACATTCGTAGAAGAAACAACCGTAGGTAAAATTTTTCAATGGAATTACAATTTCTGTCTCTAAAATTAAAATTTTCATCTCTAAATTTCCCGATGGAATTATAAAATGCGTCACTAAAAAATGAGGAAATTTAATCAAAGCTACATCAATTTCCCTTAGGTAATTTCCCTACGAAAATCCCTAAGGAAATACCTTTCCGTAGGCATTGGTAAATTTCATATGCAATTTTTACTGGAAATCATTGGCACCTGTTTTTACGATGACTTTTGCTATTCCATCACTAAATTTCGTACGCAATTTTTACGACTACTTTCACTTTATAAGATAATAAACTGAATTTTTTATGCAACAATTTATATCAATAATAGCAACAACTTATTATTTCATTACCAATAATATTTAATGTAAAATCAAACCCTTTCCATTATGTAGGCAGCATTTGTATATACATTAAAAGCAATATATAGATATTAACATATGTCTTAATTGCGCATGTACTATCAAATATAAGCAACAAAAAAATTGCATTTATACATGATATCATATAGTCCATATGTACTTAATGAAATGTTAATGACCAAAAAATTGCATTTATATATGCTATCATATCCATATGTACTTAATGAAATTTAACCATTAACATATTCACAAAACAATAACCAAAAATTATTAGCTAAACCATGCACCTATATTATCTTCCTCTAATCCATATAAGATATAAGTGTGTATTGGCACCTCAAAATTATTCACAAAGTATCTTCGTATCCACTCTTAGTCATCACTTTTTTGAAAAAAAAAACCAAGTAAATTATAATTATTTCAAAACAATTATGCTTATAAATAGGTTAATATATCTAAAAATGAAATACTAACTGTTTTATTGTAACCTCAATTTAATTAAGAGAAATTAATACAGTTCAAAAACTAACAATTATTACATAAAGTACAGCAAAACCAACTATGTGACTCGTTCTTATATCTATCAATCACCTTTCATATCAGATATCATTAAGATATGGAGAGCTAAAAGTACGTACTTATATAGTTTGAAACTGATTGGATCTGTAGTACTAATCATAAAAGGATGACACTATTTAGCTTTAAGCCATCTTAATATGATCTTAAATAGTCATAGGCATTTTACTGTAACAAAAGATTCCAACAGACCTCTAGCCCCATACTCATGAGATTAGAAAACAAAAACACTATTAAGGCAGTGTAAACATGTCCATAGGTTCATAATTTGAAAGCAAAGACATTTTTGTAAAGTTTCTTTAGGATTAATTCTACAGATGTACATTTGACGTTTTAGGAAAAGGATGTAAGATCAATTGCCATAATATAGCAGAATCAACAGTGATGTACGATCACAGTAATTGATGCACCAACAACCAGAGTTGGCAAGCACCTTATGAAGAAAATACAACTGAAGGAGTAAATGTTGTAGGAAGAACTTAATGAAATCCTGCCCATGGACACAACAAAGGGAATAATATCATCTAGCATGGATAACTTGAAAGATAGAAAACGCAACAGCAAGCTTAATTAATCAACCACATGAATTAGTACAAACAATATTTTCAACATCTAAAGAAAAGACTGAAGTAGAAAAAAATTTCATGAAAATTTGAGTTGCACAAATGAAAAGGGCATACATATACTTCATCCAGGCGCCAACATTCAATTGCCATATAGACACAAATAAGAAAATATAAACAATGTCATTTTGTATGTGTAACTGCTAGCTTAAACCATTACACTTCAGAAACCCAAGACCCTTATCCTTTTCACCACTAAACTACCCACATATATATGAACTATAGTAGATATCCCAAATTCATACCACCGTAATCGTCCAAAAGAAATTTACATTGATTAAACCCTCCTTCAAATAATATATGCATCGTCAAGAAAAAACTAAAGGAACCCAAAGCCAAAGATGTAACTAACCGTAAGCATTAAAGAAGAATGTTTGACACTATTAATCAAGGAATCAAATGTAAAATCAATCAAAATACAATTAGTTTAGTAGAAAATAGCCAAAACAAGAAATGAATTGCACTACAACATTACCTTAATAGAAACTTTTCTCTTCACTTGTGTTTCTAAAGCTTCATTCATAAACTACAAAAATTACAAAAAGAAATGGAATTATTTACAACATCGAACACTACAAGAAAAATGAAGTTTAGCGACAAAAATTTCCAACGAAATTTGTACACATTCCGTTAGTAAGCTTATTTAGCGATGGAATTTACTGGCGGAAAAAAGTCGTCGAAGATATGGCCGTCGGTAAATTTACCAACAGAAATTTTGTATACCGTACCAACGGAAATTTTGTATACCGTTGGTAAATTAACTGACAGAATTACAAATGGTATAAAATAATCGTCAGTAAATTTACGGACAGTTATTTTGTTTGATCGGTAAATTTGCTTAATGAGAATATTTTTTTTGTCAGAAAATTACCAACGGAATTGGTTATTCCGTTGGTAATTACCTACGGAATTACCTACGGAAATTTTTTTTTCTGTCAGTAAATCCAATATATTTTACCAAGTGGGAGACATTTTTTCTAGTATGATTATGTCCTCAAACTGTAGATGTCACTATTTCTCTTTAAATTAGTACACAGTCTCGAGTATAGTTGTGCTCTAAGACTATGAATCTTACTGTCTACTTTATGATTAGCAGATGGTCTCTGGCACAGTTATAACTAAGGCCATGTTTCTCTATATATCTTCTTTTATGCTACATGGTCTCTTTTTAGGCTATGTTTTAGTTTATGTCTCTTACTACATTTGATCCCTATAGGATATGGACCGGTACACAGGCATGGGCTAGACTACATTCCGCTAAGAATTATGATTTTCTTATGGTTTTCACTTGAAATGATCTCTAATTTTTGAACAATTTTGTCCTAAGCTCAATTCGTCACTAATACCTTAAAATAATAAATAAACTAAGATATGGCAATTTGACATGAAATCAAGAAAAATAATGTGCATTTTTCATATACATTAATTGTTTATTTTTTAAACCTCCCGTGAGATATGGAATCAGTTTCATGCATATCAAGTGTTTATTTTTAAGCCCAAAACAATTTTAATGATAGTAAGAAATTAGTTGTAGTTAAGGAATCGCATTAAAGAATGCCTAGACTATTTTAAAAAGGGGCAAGCAATTATATAATGAGACTATGTCTAAATCTTCACATGATGATATTGCTTCTTTTAAATGTTTATAGAAAATACGTGCTCATCTATCATCCTCTAAGTTCCAAGAAAAAGGAAATTCTAGTATATTTTAGCAACGGAAATTTTTTTTCCATTAGTAAATTTGTTGAAAACCATTTTTAAAAATTTACCTACAAAGTGTTTAGTTTCTCTGGAAGCCACTACGGAGAGAACTTCATTATTTCAAGTAAAAGAATTGAAATAATGAAATTCATACTAAAAAAGAACTGAAAATAAATAACTGAAATAATTTTTTCAAAGAATAGACATTTCATCAAACACCTTACATGCATCAGAAATTTATCTCAACATTACAACTAAAATCACATCTTGTCCCTTCTATCACTAACATTTATATCTTAAAGTTGTTTTTCTACTCACAAAATGCACAAATAAATGAAAGTAATAAATACCCAAATTAACTTTCATCCAATATACGAAAAAACACATGATAGTAGTTGCAAAAATACCTCCACCGAAGGACACATTGACAATGGCTGGAAAAGACAACGCTGACGAGCAGAAAAGGAGTCCACAACAGAGAAATGGGCTCCAAGAAAACGGAAGAGGAGACACAGGAAGAAGAAGACGTAGGTGGGAGGGAAATGTCGGGTGAGTTTAAATTTAAAAAGAATTTACCGATGAAAATTTCCGTAGATAAACTCAAAAATTTGTATTCTGCCAATAATTTCCGCCTTTTTACCGACGGATATCTTACACCGTCGCTAAATACTTTACCGACGGTAATATTATTCCCTCGCTAAAGTTCATCGCAAAATTTTTCGGGATGATTTCACTCCATATTTAGCGATGGATATTAGTACCGTCGCTAATTAATAAATTTTCTCGTCAATTTTACCAACGAAAATAGATTTTTTGTCGCTAATGTTCCATTGCTAATTCTTGCTTCCCTTCATATTTAGCGACGTATATTATTACCGTGGCTAATTAATAAAATTTTTCGTCAATTTTACCAACGGAAATGGATTTTTCGTCAATAATTTGCAACGGTATATTTTCCGTCGCTAATTTTCCGTTGTAATTCTTACTTTCCTCCATATTTAGCGATGGATATTAGTACCGTCGCTAAACGAAAATTTTCCCGTCAATTTTACTAACAAAAATAGATTTTTCATCGATAATTTGCAACGGTATATTTTCCGTCGCTAATTCTACCTTTTCTTGTAGTGGAATAACGATGAAGTGGTGGTTAGTCCAACTTTTTACCTTATCGAACTAGACAAGAACTTGGATTGCTAGCTCCGGGTTGAGAATACCAACAGAAACCATCTCGTTGAGAGTCTCCATCAGGCATATCCCGATAGTCGAGTGCTTGTACAGCTCAAACATCGCCATTCACTTTAGATCTACGATCAAACATAAATTCAATCACCTAAAATCACAAATTCATAGCCAACAAAATAGGAAATGAATAAAAAAAAGATAAAGAAAAAGAAACCAAGCGAGTCAAATCCATGAAGATCTTTACATATGAAGTGATAAAAGCATTGCATATGTATATACAAAAAAATAGGAAGGAAAATTACAAAAAAATAGAGGGATTGGAAAGGAAGATCTTTTAATCTATTGAACGTTTGCTTGAGCAAAGAATTTTTGGGCGGAGAGAATTTTGGGGCTTTATATACCTTAGATTTTGAGGGTCTATTCATAGGTTAAATTTGAGACATATTTTCATTATCATCCATTTGTAGGAAATAAACAACAAAAATTGTATGCAACTTCAAAAACTCCCCAATCCCCAAGTTCTATAACGTCGAAATCTAATTAGTGCCACATCAAGATCAAAACCTGAATCTAAGCCTCTAAACACCAAATTCCCAACTTCAAAATTAATATGAATAGCTAAGAGCCTCTTGTAGGCAAAGTTGTTGAGAAATCTCACAAAACTCACATAAAGAAACTAAAACCCTAACCTCTCTGAGGAAGATGGAAGTGGGGCTAGAAAATATGGGAATTGTTGAGAGGCCCTGATTTGAAGACGGATGAATCAGAATAGTCTAAGGAATAGCGAGATAGAATTGTAGAGGTGGCGGCTTACAAGGGCCTCCATGATTGTGGGATTGAAGAAAGCTTCCTTGTTGCAACCCTCAGCATCGCCTATTTATTTCTCTTGCTCTATTTTGTGGAGATTGATTAAGAGAGAAGACACATTTTGCTTTTATTCAATTTCTAGACATCGCTTGCTTACTCTAACTCTGTTTTGATTGAAGAAAAATGACATTAGGAAATTCCCTAAGAAATGGTGTTTCCATAGGGAAATTCCCCAATGAACATATTCCCTACGGAAACATATTTCCGTTGGTAATTTCCTACAAAAATAATATTTCATAGGTAAATTACCTACGGAAGCACATTTCTGTAGGGAATTAGGAAAAAACTTCTGTAAGGAATATATTTCCGTAGGAAAATTACCTACAAAATCACCTTTTCGTAGGAATTTCCTTAGGGAATTTTTTTTCGTTGGTAAATTTTGTACGTAACTTTTACTGGAAACCATTGGTACCTATTTTTACAATGAATTTCACTATTCCATCACTAAATTCCGTTGGCAAAGTTCGATGGTAGAATTCTCTCCACTTTTATCGATGATTTTTTTGTCACTAAATACTTTTTTCCCGACAAATTTACATATGGAAAGTTATTTCCGTCGCTAATTCTCTTCAGAATTTTTTTCCATAGGTAATTTGCAATTTTCTTGTAGTGTAATCTTTATTTAGTGATAATCTTATTGTAACATATAACTTTCATACTTATGACAAAATCTGTTAGACAATATGGTTAGTGATGCAGATTTTTTTTTACCACTAATGCAATTCCATTGTTGAATTGATAGTTTTATTTTTGACAATAATAAACGCATTAGTGATAATATATTTTGTAAAAACAAACTTTCATTTTTGTGACAAAATGATGTTCACAACACTTTTTTCTTAAAATATTAATGACTAAGAAGTAATGGATACTGATAAAAAAAGCACTAGTGACAAATATTTTGTCATTATTTTTAATTAATTTAGTGGCGATGATTTTGTAAAATAAAATAAAGTACTGTTACGACTTAATTTGTCACTACTTTATATTATTTCTGACGATAAACTTGTCACAACAAAATGAATTATTATTACGACTTAATTCGTCAATATTTTATATTGTTTATAACGATAAACTTGTCACAAATATATAAAGTTACTGTGACTATATAATTTTGTCACGCATTTCATAGTTTTTAGTGTCAATACTTTTGTCACAAAAGTGATGCATAACTGCAACTATTTTCTAAAATAATCACTATTTCATTAGTGACATAAGTTTTTATGACGGAAGGTGACGACTTTAAAAATTAAACATTATTAATAATAGTGACTAATATTATTGCTTTTAGTGTCAATTTTTTCTTTTACTAAAAACACAATTTCATGTAGTGTTTCTATATTTTTTAAAATTTAATATCATCAAATGAATTTAATCAATTATTTTTATATAAGTTAATCTTAATCATATTAAAAATAATTGATTTAATTTTTAGAATTGATTTTAAAATCTTTTAAATTATGTTTGGCATTTGAATTAAATAATAATGCTTTATTTCATATTTAAAATAACTTAATTAAGTCGTAGAATTACTTTAATCTAAAAGCTAAATGTTTGTACCATAACAACATTTATCTTTGTTTTGAATTGCTTTATCCTGTAGCCAAACAACCTTTATTCTGGCCCTAGGATACATTATCCTTGTTTCCAAACATGCCTTATTCTTGCCTTTTGATTTCTATATTCTCGTGACCGAAGAACTTGTTTCTTTTTAAGAAAAACCCTAGTTTCACAACATTAATAAGCTGTCGCCCATACAAGGTCTATCGCTGGTCGAGGGTCCCTCAACCATTGCACCTAACTCCCGGAAGCAGACGCCATCGTGGCCAACCTCTGACGTTGTTAATTGTTGTCGCCAGCAATCCGTTGCCACCCACTTCTCTACCTCAAATGTCAACCATCAGAATTTGAGCATTTGATGCTGCCTCCCGTCGTATAAAAGGAGTCCCCTGTAGCTCAACATCATGCCTCCTCCTAGAGTTGTTTTCTCCTGTCTCCATTTTATTCAAGATGTAAACCAACATAGCAAGTCAACCCACAAGACCACAAGATCTCTAAAACCTTCTATTTGGGACCGCTCAACACTAACTAGTCGCCACTTTCAGCCGCTGTGTTGTGAACGATTATCGCAGAAGAGGAAATAATGTAACAGCAACAGTGGATAAGAAGTTAACAGAGGAATTCTGGAAATTTGTATTG
>JAOQMQ010098626.1:0-15500 GCA_027563845.1 Erythroxylum subrotundum | reverse complement strand
TGTACATATTAAATAGTATATATATTATCAATATAAAGTATATCTTAAATATGATTTTATTAAACTAATATATTTAATTATGTAATTTATAATCACTTTGTATAAGTCTAATGACATAAAAAATATTTAACATATTTTTATTATTTATTAAATAAATATGAAAAACTGAAGGGGTTAGTAGTTTCGCAAACTTTCCGATTTTACCGTGGACGTCTCTAGCACAAACAAAAACAAAAGCAATCAAAAGCGAAATAATAAAAAGCACCAGAAATTTGGTAACACAGTTCGGCACACTTTGTCTACGTCTACAGGGTCCTAACCCAGCTTAATACTTTCACGAAAATACAATAGATTTACCTAAGGCTTTACTGAGCCGACACCATTCAACCTTTGACACTGTCTGTCAACCTCACTTCCCGTGAAAGATTTTCATATCTAATAACACGACCGACTCGTGTTAACATCGTCAGAGAATTTTTCTAACTACTTTCACTCAAACAACAATTAATAAAAATAACTCAAGTACTCAATTAACAAAGAACAGAACAACGATATACTCGAGATAAAAGAAAGACTTCCCTATGGTTTCAGCTTCCCGAAATATATCTGAAAATCTGTCCACCAACTGAACTGATTCATCCCAGCTTCAACAACTCCAATTAAACCATATGTGATACTTCACACGTCATGTATATCTCATGCACAAACCCATAAAAACAAATATGAAAAATAGAAGCTAAACCACAATATTTCACGTACCCATAAGATTTGCTTCAACTGTGGATAGAGACGTAGATCAACTTCAGCAAAGATAGAGCTGTGCTCAATTAACGCCCATTGCAAAAGACCAACTTCTGGAAATTTTAAGTTTACCAATGGTATATCACGGACACACAAGGAGCACAATCCAATTAACTCCTCACTACACACTTAATAATACCCACACTCTTCATTAAGCTAACACTGATACCATCTCTGCCACACCACTTCAGCTGTGTTTCTTTTTAGTCTTCAATTAACGCACACATGCTCACCGTCGTTATCCAACCTTGACATGAGATTTTTTTTTTTTTTGCAGCATATTGGTGCACGATACACACAAGCTAAAAGAGTCCCACTTCAACCACGCAACAACCACATCTTTATTATTTTCTTCAATCTACAAAATCTACACAATTCAGCAGTAACTCTATCCAATTACCAACATGTCCAGCAGTAAAACAAATTCAACATCAACATGATAAGAGACTCCAATCAAAGATAGGATTCTTTTTCAACTAAAAGATTATCCATATGACTTTTGAATCCAAGTCATTATCCAATTAATATCTTATATGTCTAATTAATAAATAATGTCAAAACTAATTACTTAGATATATAACATATATCCTAACAAATAATAGACAATTTAATCATTTTTTATGTATAAATAATTATTATTTTATGTAGGAGAAACTTTAAGTTTTTTTATTCATCCTTTAATTTTTTAATTATATATTTTTGACCGGTATTTGACCGATACTTTGGTTACCAATCGGTATTGGCCGAAACCAATCGAAAGAGTTGGTGCCAATCGGTACCAGAGTTTAGTATGAATCTCTTTTTGTTCAGTATCAGTTTTTGGCTAGTTCGGTCAGTATCGACTAGTACAGTAGGATATTCGAAACAATGCTTGCAAGGCATAAACACAGCAAAGCCTAACAATGAGGCTATGTTTGGTTCTTGAAACTAATGGTCCATTAATTACAAGTTATCAGCCTAATTTTTTCCTACTTAAATGTCTCCTCCAAATCAATATTATGAATACTGTATCGGCCTAAGAAACAGATTGGATTCTAGTATAGTACTGTGCCCATTTTTCCCACAGTTATGGCACTCAAGATCTTTGTATTTTTTCTTTGATTTTCTCCTATTGTGATCTCTATTTTTAGGACCTATTCTTTTGCTTCTCCCCTAGATTTTGTAATTAGAGCCTCTAAATATAAAGACAAACCATGTAATTTCCTTTTCATCTCTTTATTTAAAACACCACTTTTTGTAAGATCTATAGACATTATTCCATCTGGTGCAACATTAGTTAAGAACTTTCTAAAAGTCTCGTAAGTGTCAAGTAAGGTGCCAAAAAACACAAACCTTAAACTTCTTCATCAAATTTGATTCCCATGGAAGAATCTGATTGAAGATCCCTTGGAAGTTGTTCAAGTGGTTTATCATTGAATCATCATCCTTGTATCTCAAGGTTGTCATCTACTTTGTCAGGAATAGTTTGTCACTCTCTATCGTCTTTCCATACAATTGCTTCAATTTGTTCTAAAGAGCATTTGTCTCCCCACAAATATGGATCAATACATTATCATCTACCCATTGTCTAATGTAGCCACAAACTTATGTGTGTAACAAAGTTCATTCTTATTTTGATTTGTTTTCAGGTTTCTCTATTACAAACATAGGCAAATATTAATCTTTCACATATAGTAAGCCCTCTATCTTACCCTTCCATATAACATAGTTAGCATCATTAAATTAATCATTTTTCTTGTGTTAACTTCCATTATATATAATGGCAGTCCACTAATAGAACATGATCTAATACTACTTTGATAAGAAGAATGCTCCAAATTAAAACTTCCTAATAATAAAACAATAAACAGTAGACACGGTAATTTAATGTGAAAAATCTCTACCTCAATATGAGTGGGAGTAAAAAGTCATGACCCAAAGCAAATTTCATTACAACCAAAATGATTAAAATAGTTAAATGCCCTAAAACTAGTTTCATTGCTCTACCACATAATGATAAAAAAAAAATAAAGGTCACCCTAATACATCACCAATATATAAATTATAAAATAGAAAAGCAAATAGAGCTAATAATTTCAACTTATTTGGGCAAAAAATACAACTAATTTTGTGTGTACTAGAGATCACCAAACATCAATTCTACTATAAAGAATAAAGACGGATGAGTGTAGAACTCCCAAATAAAATTTCAGCGAAATCGAAGAACAAATTGTCACTTGATTGTTCACTGGATCAAGACCGTATAAATTGAGTTATTATATGGTGAGCTAGTTTTCACAAAAATTTTGGACAAGTTACAAAGTTCCAATAGCCAATCACACCATATATAATTAAGACCAATATGTAAAGAATCTTCATAAAATATTTCAGTCAAATTGGATTAAAAATAGTCAATCGATCGTCTCTCTGACCAAAAGGTACACAAGTTAAAATTTGAAAAAACAAAAGTGTGTATATCCTACCAACAACAAAACAGTTACCTCTCCACGGAACTATTTCCTCTCTGACTGGTACGGATAGGAAAAATCCTCGTCTACAGTACCTAGGTCTTCCTATGTCCACCAAAATATTATCTTTCAATGATTGTCTACCTTTTATTGAAAAAATTCAAAGGAGACTAGGCAAATGGAATAATATATTTTTGTCTTATGATGGAAGAGTCCAACTTATTAAATTTGTTCTATGTTCCCTTCATTTTTACTGGAGTACTCACTTTCCTTTGTTAACGAAACTAGTCAAAACTGTGGAGAAGAAGATAAGAGATTTTTTATGAGGCAAAGAAAATGGAGGTTCTGGGTTTCCTAAGGTTAAATGGGATGATCTGTGTAAACCAAAGGTGACGGCAAGGGGGTGGGGGTTAGGAATCATCTCTCTAAGAGTTACTAATAATGTCTTTCTGATTAAGAGGCTTTGGAGAATGATCCAGGATAAGCATTCATTATGGATGAAATGGCTCCATAGCTACTTTTTCAAAGGGAACAACATATAGTCCCTATCTATAAGGCCATCCTATTCTTGGTTCCTTAATCAGATTTTAAGAAAAAGGGAAGAAGTAGCTAATGATGTTTTATGTAAAATTGGAAATGTCAAACAACTTTCCTATGGCACAATAATTGGACTGGCTTTGGTCCTCTTTCCTCAAACCCCATTGTTGTTTATGCTTTTTCAGAGCGAGACCACAAATCTAAGGTGGCTAATCTTATCAATCATAATGTATGGATTCAATTTCCTGATGAAATCAGTCATCTGAAACCTTCATGTCTTCCTAATCCTAACTCACAATACTGTTTTCTATGGAAAGGGTCTCCTATTGAAAGTTGCTCTAGCAAAATCTACAGGAAATGGCTCTATCACTCTGATCAAGATGATCTTTGGGCTAAGGTTATCTGGTGTAATATTCTCAGACCAAGTTCTGCTTTCCTACTATGGCTGGTGGTAAGAAATAGGGTAGCAACAATGGATAAACTTCAATTTATCCAGAATTTGGATCAAAACTTTTGTCTGTGTAGAAGAGGAACTGAAACTAGGGACCATCTATTCTTCTTGTGCCCTTTTTCCAGTATTATTTGGAACAGGATCAGAAATTGCCTCTATTGGCAAGGGACATCTAATTCACTCATCGAGGTAGCTAAGTTTTTAGTAGAATCGCAAGCTTCCACTCCACTCTGGAAGAGGAAGGTGTTATTTCTTGCCATATCTACCCAAGAGACATGGAAAGAAAAAAATCAACGAAAGTTCCAAAACATGGAACTATCAACCGATTTAGTGCTACAATCAATCATGCAGAGAGGGAGAGAACAATATATATGTTGGGAAATGGAACAAAATGACTAGATAAAGGATTGGAAGTCAAACACTGCAAGTTGTTAGGAGAGTCATTAGCTTCTCCACGGTCTCCATCGTCGCTACAAGTAAAAAAGGAAGATGGGTAAAATAACCACATTACAATGAAGTTCCAGACACGATGACAGGGAAGATTCTTACGGGACGGGCGCAATTCAAATCGCGGATTGATTAGAACACCCAACCCTAATTTGGAACATTTCAAAAAGCTTAGAGGATGGGGTAGGTTTGATTATTGTTTTGGAAGAAGTCAATAGCTTTAATTCACTACTGGAGAGTATTTTATTCTCCAGTAGTTTTGTGCCCTTCTTTTATTCATTAATTTAACTTTAATTTCTAAAAAAGAAGCAAAACAGCTGCCTCTCATTATTTCTGGTAGTGTGCAATGGCAACTATTGTTATTTTATTAGGTTTTTTCTTTTTTCTTTTTATAATCTATTCCTCCTCCCTTTTTCTTAATTTCAAAATATGAGTTTTATAAAATTTGCATTCTCCGTATAGGAATGAAACCCAAAAGGGCCTAATATAATAACAATATTGCAGTGCTATATTATTAGTTGTAAAGATAAAATACATAAATTATAATAGGTCATTCTCTGACATTGAATTTAGATTATAATTGCAATTGTAGTTTCATTCTCTCAACTTTAGTTTTGTCGTAACTTGAATTGGGAACATGTTGATGCAGGAAGTGGATATTAGTTAGACATATGAATTTAGTTTTGGAGTAGTGTGGATAGTTAATAAATTTTCCTACTACATGAACATGATATAAGTTAAGAATAACTGAGATTATGAAACAAATTTGGAAATATTTCTTTTTTCCAATAACAAAAAATCTCTTTGCAGATGACATTATAATTGACAATAACCACAAAAGTATGGTACCAAATACAACTATAGTATCAATATTATAGCAGCAACAACTATGTTTGATATTTAAGTTAATTTAAATTCATATCATCAATAAATAATTTCTATAAATTTGTATCATTAAGTTGATTTTGAGGTCATGGCTAATTTGAGTCGAAGATTAAAGAAAAAAAGTCCATATCTGTACCTTTGAGAGTGCTAATCAAGTGGCTCAGTCTTTTAGTTATATTGGTCTACTATCCGGAGTGTTTTTTAGAACTTAACACCTATTTTATTCAGAAGCTGCTTTATCACTCAGATGGGGATGAAAATGACGGTTGCCTTTACTTCTTTCCTTTTGTTAACGACTTCCTCCTGTGATTTTAAGAATTACAAATAACACAGTTTTCGGTATTTAGGTTAAATTATTTGAACCTATCGGTTCGTAGACCAAAACTAAGTTGTCTGAACTTTTCAATTCATGCAATGATTCTTCATATACGTAATAGTTTACAAATTATATTTTTTAAATTAATTAATTAATGATTATTATTCAAGAATTAATCATTTTTATTAAATAATCTGATTCCTACGTACATAGATAAATTCAAATATAGTGAACAGAGCATTAGAGAATTTTCTCAATTTGTGATCATCTCAATCTTTGCCGAGTGAATGCAATTAAGACCTTTGTTACTTAATAAATTTGCATCGATCACACTTGTAATTAATTCACCAATTTCTAGATCACATTAATAAATATAATAATTGATGATTAATTCTATGTAGAAAATAAATCAATAAATATATATATTTGGATAACTGGGATATAATTAAAGTTTTACTTTGACAGATGAATATGAGAAAAAAGATATGTTGGAGTTTAAAGTTATCATCATCATCATCAACAACATCCAGTTGAATCTCGCACAAATACAGGATCTGGGGAGATATGATATTACGCAGTCCTACCCCTATCTAGTAGAGAGGCTATTCTCATAGACCCACTTGCAAATATGGCATGAAGCTATTATAAAAAAAAGTCAAATAAACATAAAAGATGGAATGGAAGAACTAAATACATTAAAAAACTTAGAATAAAGTAATAATAAATAATTAAAATAGAATAATAAAAACTTAAAAAGGCTACATATCTTCATTAGGTGATGCAAGTTTAAAAGACAAAGTCATTAAGAAAATAGCATGATAAATATACCTGCTATGTTGTAAAGTTATTCTGATCATTTCTTGAGTTGTGCGTGTTATCCTTATGCAGGGGCTATGCTAATATGCTCTTTATCATTCCAATTTTATTGGATTTCCTCGAAGGAACAACTAACAACTGTTGTGTTATAATAATTAAAGGCTAGTTTGCTACTTAAAGTTAACGATGTGGTTTTTGTAACGCCGGACTTTCTGAGCACTTTTGTGCTTTTCTGTAACAGGAGATACTACTGTATATTGATATATACATGGTTGTATATAAGTTCAAAGATGTATTTGAATCTTGTTGGTACGAATACCAGTAATATAAAATGTTATATACCCTTACATGAACTTAGAGTTTATCGGTATGCGAAATCTTGGAGATTTCCGATATGTAAGCTTCTAAGTGTGTAAAACTGAGTCCATTGGATGGATATTGTAACATCCCGTTCCCATACTAAGGGTCAGAACCCTAAAATACGGTACATGCGAGATCAATGAGAGATTAGCAAGAATGCAATTTTCATGCTCATGCATACTGTTAGCATACACACATGTGCATTTGAATTTTTGGCACACACTAAAATGACTGTACATGCATTCATTGACATTCCGGGTATAATTGAATTGTAATGTGATATTATTGAGAATTGCGATTTTTATATGTTGAAAATTGATTTGGAAAGTGTATTTGTTGATTTAGATTTTTTGGAAATTTTGGAGAAATTTCTGGAAATTTTGGGTAAAGTTTGGACTAGGAAAAATACCGAGTGGCAAGATACATGATAAATGGTAATAGAATTTACTGTCAAATGGCAATGAAAATTTTTGATAAGTGACCATAGGATTTATTCACAAGTGCCATTGAAAATTAGGGGACAATTGGAGTAGAAATTGAAACTAGTTGGACTAGTTAAATGAAGGAAATGCTTTAGAAATTGGTGCAATTGACACATGTCTTAAGTCATTCTTATTTTTAATTAAAAGACCCCCTTGTTATCTTTCACGATGCTTCTTTCTAAAAAAGGGGGGTATTGGTGTTTTGGCTTTGGTTCCCTTCTCTCCTTCGTGGCTTTTCTTCTCTTCTTCCTCTTGATTTTTATTCTTCTAATCTCCACCCACATTGAACATCTCATCTTCCATTTGCTACTACTTCTCTTTGCTCCCTCTTTCATTTTCACCAAAAACCCATCCTTACCACCTTTGGAAGATGATGATCGTGGGTTGTTGGTGAAGCTAGGGATTTTTGGTGATCTTGAGAAGTTGGAGGAATTTGAAGCTACAACAAGTAAGTTGTGTTTAATGTTTTGTTTGGGCATGGTTAAATGAAGCATTTATGATGATTGTTAGAGGTTAAATGACATAAAATGATGTTTTGTGTTTGAAGAATGTGAATGATGAATAGATGATGAAAATGTCTTGTTTTTGTCATTGTAAATGATCATTAATGACATATAAATTATTATTGAGATGTTTTTGAAGTGGAATGATCATTATAATGGTGTTTGGATGAGTGAATTAAATTGATGATTGAATGAACATGTGTATGTTCTGTTTTTGGGTTAATGATCAAATATAGATCATGAATGGGTTTGTAAATGTTATTGAGTGGAAATGGAGAAGAGAATGGAGAATAAATGAAGTAGAAAAGATGGTTGAGGTATAAGATGTGTTAGGTGTAGATGATGGAAGTGAAAATCTGGAAAAATGCAGTTGAAACATGTTCTGCGTATGTTTCTGTCAAAGTTCGCTACGGCCAACTTGAAGGATGAAGTTTGCCGCAGTGACCATGATTTCGGGCGAATTTTTCCTTTCTAGAAAAGTTCGTCGCGGTGAACTTTTATTGGTTCGCCGCGGTGAACTTTCCAGCATCGAACATGCTTTGATATTTTGGACATAACTTTTTCTGTAGTTATCGAAATAGAGTTATTTTTTATTTGATGTAAACTAGAGACATAGGGCTATAAATTATATGAGAAATCAAATTCTGAATCGGACTCTAAGAGTTTCAATTTTTGGATGTAAGTTAAGTATAGGGTACTGTCTCAGAATAAAAGCAGTCCGAAAATATTTGGATTGAAACTTTCATATTACTAAACCAAATTGAATGCTTTTGGAGTCATTGAAAACTTAAGACCATGGGGAACACTTTCCTAGAAGAAAGTGTTACCAAATTACTTCATTTTCCTAGTCATAATGTTCATGGAAACTAGACCCAAAGGTCTGGAATTTTGGGAGATGTTATAAGAAGATATGAGAGTTTGGATAATGTTTGATCTTTTAATGTTGGAATAACATTAGTCAATGAATTGTTGGTATTAAAGAACCAAATACATGTGTATAATGGAAAGGAAAAGGTTCATATGATTGTATTAGTGATTAAAAGGAAATGAGTAATGGGTATTAAATAAAAGTGAATGAGATTTGGATATTGTAAGAGCTAAAAATGCTAGAAATGAAATGACAAATAATTGAATTGTGAATTTTGATTCTAATGGTTTTATTGAGTTGTAAACCTAAGTACAAATTATACTTAGGTGGGTTTTGAAATATGATTGATATTGTGATGAGAATAATGGAAAGATACCCGGGATTGTCATTGAGCATGCATTATACATATTCCATATTTGTGCATAAACAAATACTTATAAGTGTGTAATTATTAATGTGTGTGTAACGTGTGTATTGTATAATTGTGACATGTAGGTTAAATGTTCACATTCAGACATTTCCAGATCATGGAAGCCAATGCTAATCTGGAGCGTACTGTGAGTAGACGTAGACGGTCTCATTTCCTTGTTTGTTTTGTTAAATTTTTATATTGATTGACCACTGAATGATTATGTCAATATGATTGATTGTGTTGGTTTTCGGACAGAAGATTCGATGAATGTGATATATGCATGAAATATTGAAGTGCTCATTGAATGTGAATTGAATGAACTAAGTGTATGTAAATTGATTGATAAATGTGTTTTGAATGTGCATTTGCATATGAATGAAAGTGTGATTCTTAACTTTAATGTTGAATGCCATACTAAGGTCCGATGATATGTGAATGGGAGTGAATGCGAATAGGCAAATGTAATTGATGCATTCCATTTTATGAATGCATGAAACATAATGGCTGTTGTGACCAGAGTAGTCATCGATCAGAGCTTAAAGCTCAACGAGTGAAAATGAGCTTCGAGCTCAAAAGTGAATCAGAGCCTTAGGCTCAACGTTTAATGAGCTCTGTATCTCCCAAGAGGATAAGGGACAGTTATCAATGAGCCCTATATGGGGCAGTTCAGGCACTCGGTCACAACAAAGTAACGAATGAAAAGTGAGTCTCATGCGCATTGCATATGCATAATATGAATGACTAAGTGTATTGAATGTGAAGTGTGAAATTGAATGTGAAATGTGAAATGTTGTGAATGTGAAATATGTGTTATGTGACTGGGTGAGCCATCGATGATGGTCACTCACTGAGTTCGCAAAACTCACCCAAAATTTGCAAATATTTTTCAGGATCAGAAGAATACCCCGTTAGGTAAACGGGAGTATCCCTACAGCATTCAAGTGAAGAATAGAGGTCGGGATCAGTTCGCGTCTGCATTGTAGTTCTTATTTTTGTACTGAATTGTATTTTCCGCAAATTTTGTATTAAGAAACGTATTTTGAAATTATTGTATAATGTGTATACGAATGCAATCATGTTGTATTGACGTTATGATTGTGAGTGTTTTGTTTCTAAAATGGGCCCTAGTGATTAACGTAATTCTAATGATTTGACAAATGTTTACGGAATAAAGTGGGCCCTTTTGAGAATTTATTTCTACATACTATGATTGTGGTTTCAAAAAAAATATTTACCGATTTTTGTTTGATTGAGTGTTCTAGTACGCCACCCTTGCGGGGCACGGACTCGGATATCACTCATAGATGTCAGGCACGTGTCTTGCGAGAGTGGAGTGTTACAGATATGACCATGGTGGTTGAATTAAATGTGTTCTAATACCTCAAAGGTGATTAGACATGATTTATAGACTTATTGGACACTTAGAAAGCTTAATTGGAAAAGTTGACGTACATAAGGGCTTATTTGTAAAATTGTTAAAAGTTAAAGGACTTAATTATAAATTTTTCAATTCTTGGAGGACCAATTTGTAATTTTATAAAGTTAAGGGGCTTAATTATAATTTTCAAAAGTCTGAGGACCAAAATGAAAATAAAAGTTTTGGTCATTCTCAAATTTTGGGCTTAATTGCAAATTTAGGAAGAGTTTGGAGGGTATAATGGTAATTTCACATAAACTAAGGAAAAAAAGGTAATTTCACCATATTTTGGTCAAAGAAGAGTCAAAATTCTAGACTCTTGTTATGTGTGGTTGTGCCCTTCATTATTTGGCATTAAAACACTTTGTTTTAATTAAAAGAAAGGAGAAGAAAGGAGAAAAGAGGAGGAGAAGAGGAAGTTTTGGCCATCACTTAATCTTCACCAAGTTTTTTATTTTTCAACTCAAATCAAGGTGTTTTAAGCTAATTTGGCATCAAGGAACTCAATTCTGGGATCAAGGAACTCAAATCTATCATTAGATTTGAGAAATTTCTAAAGGATTTGAAAATATCACTAAAGGAAGGTTTAGGTAAATTTTATCTCATCTCTCTCTACATTAGGATTTTGAGTTTGGTGCTACGACATGTTGTTCTCTATGCTTGAATATGCATGAAACATGGTTTAGATGAATAAAATGTGTCATGGAGAAGGTTCTTTAAGCCAAAACCGAAATTGTCCCGTTTTGGTGAAAGTTTGTAAATTTTTGAATAACTTTTAGAATTGATGATTTAAATGAATTCTATGGTGTCAATTATACATGTATAATGTGAATTGATGATGAACAATGAAGAAGATATATGTTGGTTATGGTTGGGTCGAAATGATGGGAGAAGAAGTGGATTAATGTAATGAGTTGTGTAATTGATAAATGTAGCTTAAATGAAGGGAATTGGTTTGGATGGAGTAGTGCAATGTGTCATTGATTGGAAGTGTTACTATATAACATGATAGGAGCATGAATTATTATGGTAAAGTCTTGAAAATGTGACTTGAAAGTCATGCATATTAGGTGTTTGTTAAAATGCCTAAGTGAACTTGGCTTAGGATTTAAGGCTTTATAATGGCATGCATTGGAAAACACTTTCATGTTTATTTAGAGTGAACTTGAATTGTTGATTAGATTGACGAGTAATGGCCTAATGTGCTTGGATAAATATGTGCTTAATTATGTTTTGAAATGAGTAAGTAGTGGAGTAAAGGCATTAAATGCCTTAGAAAATGCAAAAAAATGCTAATGTGAATAGTAAGGAAGTAACCATGTGAGAAGTTTAATGGTCGAATCCTATAGTTTAAAGGGAGTGATATTGTATTTTATACACTTATGTGATGGTTTATAAATATGAAATTTGTGTTTAAGTAGTAATTGCATTGTATGTCTTTTTATGTATAAAGGCTCGGAAGCCGTGAATCAAGGAGTTCGTACTGAGCATTTTTGAAGGCAAGGGAGTGCACACCTTCTTTTAAGGTAAGTTGGGGAAAACATATTTCTCAAATAGGATTAGAATATCCTAAGACAAGCATGATGGCTTATATGTGAATTTTAAACCTAGGCAATGTATGGTAGAATTGAATTTCAAATGGAAGTTAATATACTTAGGTATTTAATAAATGACATTGTTTTGAACAACTATGCATTTAGAGTACAAAAGATGTCATTTATTTTATGAGAAAATGTTTCGAAATTTATATATGCATAATCAAGTCATGCATGCTACATGTTTTTGTTCTCTTCTGGTTTAGAGCCATGGTAAGGTTTCATTTTATCGATTGGACCGATAAATAAAGGCATAGTACCTTACTTGATTTATGTACTTAATTATTATATATGATTTTTTTGATTGGTGAGGAAACGATTGGCCAATCATGTGCTAGGCACAACTGATTAAGCGACCCCTGTATCCTTGACGCTGGTACATAAAAGTCGAGTCCCTGTATCGACACCTTTTTACGGGACTTGCGGGTGATTCCACACCTAAGATCTGGACACCAACGAGGTCATCACCTAAGGTCATGACGCTCTTGTCGACTGTAGTCCGGACTCACCACGGATGAAAGTCGAGCCAACACTGAGGATCGATGGGTGTGCACATTAGTTTGGCTGACTAGTGCTGTCACACATAATTGATTTGGCTTATCCTGATATTTGTTTTCTGACGAGATTTGATTTATACATATGAAGTATTTATGCTTTTGTGTACTGGAACTGGAACCTATGTTCATCGGATGAGTGAATTAATAGGCTAGGCCTATATGGTTCCTAACCAGTATATATTGAGTCATAGGCTACGCCTATGTGTTGTATGTTCACTTTATAGGTTGTTTATACCGTCTTGGTGTGTATCGAGTTCTATTCGCGATATATGTTTTTCCTGCTCACTGAGTATATAGTAAACTCACTCCCCTCCGCTTTCCAACTATGCAGGTTAATTTAGTGAGCTTGAAGCTCTATGAGAATCGTACGGTCTTTTGACATTTTCAGGACATTACCGCACGTGAATAGTCTCTATTTTGTACTTTTGTTACATAGTGGCTCATGAACTGTTTTCTTTGGGTTGATTAAGTAAATATGCTTTATGATTTTATAAATTTAACTCTTGATTGTTTTGTTGTAAAAGAACCTTATGTATGAACTTTGATACTATTGTTGAGATTGCTTTGAGTGGACTTTAAAGTCCTGAAGTTGTGATACAATTTTTTGTGTGAATATAGAAGTGTGTTTAAAATTGATTGCAAGTTTTGAGATTTTTAAAATATAGTCGTTGTGCTGCCCAAATTTTTCCAAAAAAACTATAAAAAAGAGAAAGATATTCAGTTAGCCTTGCATAGTTGGATTAAGGATACCATGAGCGTAAGATCCTACATCGGTTGGGAAGGAGAATGAAGCACCCCTTATAAAGGTGTAGATACCTTCCCCTTGCAAACGCGTTTTCTATGCCCTAACACACCAGATCCCATCAAAACTTCGAAATTAAATGTGCTAGGGCCAGAGCAGTACCAGGATGGGTAACCTCCTGGGAAGTTCAGTGGAAAAACAAAACCGTGAGGGTGTGGACCACGAGCCACTTAAAAAGGCCCAAAGGGTATGAACTACGAGCCACTTAAAAAGGCCCAATAGGTGTGGACCACGAGCTACTTAAAAAGGCCCAAAGCGGACAATATTTGCAAACGGGTGGCCTGGGTTGTTACAATTGGTATCAGAGCCAATATCCGAGCCGTTGTGCCAGCGAGGACGCTGGGCCTCCTAGGGGGTGGATTGTAAGATCCCACATCGGTTGGGAAGGAAAACGAAGCACCCCTTATAAGGGTGTAGATACCTTCCCCTTGCAGACGCGTTTTCTATGCCCTAATGCACCGGATTCCATCAGAACTCCGAAGTTAAACGTGCTAGGGCCAGAACAGTATCAGGATGGGTAACCTCCTGGGAAGTCCAGTGGAAAAACAAAACCATGAGGGTGTAGACCACGAGCCACTTAAAAGGCCCAAAAGGTGTAGACTACGAGCCACTGAAAAAGGCCCAATGGATGTGGACCATGAGCCATTTAAAAAGGCCCAAAGCGGATAATATCTGCAAGCGGGTGGTCTGGATTGTTATAGTGAGTATCCTTAGCCCAGGTATGCGGCAGTTGTCATGAGCCCGATGTGGTACCGGGTCATGATAGTTTTAATCATGTTACTTAGATGAAATGACAGAGCATTACATTGTTTTATTAAAAACTAAACCAAATACATGACTTTACTAATAAGACGTGTCCTAACTCGAGCAATAATCCATCCGTAGCAATGAAAAGACACATGTACCCAGGCATTTAATAATGTGAATGCACTTGTACACATCTATCCCAAACAATAGGAGAAAATGTCCTTTTCTTCTTTACGGGAGCCTGAGTACTGTTCTCCACTACTTTAGCAACCTTAATATTGTGAACCTAAGATTCAGACTCAATAGCATCATCAGAGCCACTCTCACTGGACATCTCACCAGGCTCTCTATCCACGTTCATCACAAATAACCCAAATCTCTGTGATCCATAAGCTCCTCATTTCCCACTACTGCCTGAATCACTCCTACTCGAAGAGGACAGATACTCACCATTATTGGCCTCTCTCTCCTTTATATCCGTCTGTCTAATGCTAACTCTTATATTTGTAATCACGATCTCTTTTATATCTTTCCTATTCCTTATTACCCTTCCCATACTCATCTTTCAAATATGCAAAAGCCTCCTTGAAAATTCAAAATTAGACTCTCGATCCCTCAACTCAGTATCTTGATAAACCCCATGTCGCCCAGCCACCATGCATTTGTACAAATCAATGCCAAAAAATAAACCCACTATTACCTAGTATATAAACCCTAAGGCCCCTTTTAACAAAATCAACAATATTCCAAATCACAACAAAAAATTTGAAACCCCAAGATCAATAAGAAACACTAGAATAAGCAATACGAAGTAAAAGAAACCAACTTTAGGTCACCTACAAATCCCAAAATTAACTTTTGAAACCCTAAAAAAAAACAAACCAAAACTCTAGAAATCAAACAGGAAAAATGAGGAACAAAAGTAAAAAAAATCACTACAAGAAAATTTGGTTTCAGCAACCAAATTCTCAGCAACCAGTGTAAAATGGTTGCTAATTATATACATTTTGCAACCAAAAATTATTTGGTTGCAATATATAAGTTATGTATATTTTTT
>JAOQMQ010098548.1:0-15530 GCA_027563845.1 Erythroxylum subrotundum | reverse complement strand
TAACCAAAAAAAAAGAAAACAAAGAGAGCTTATAACAACTTAAGTTGGCACGTGAATTGCAAGACACCGCAAACTGCGTTCAGGCGAGACTAAATGGTGATTTCGTCGACGGAAGTTTTATAGGGAAAGGAAGTCAGCATGCGTGTGCTTGCAAGCATAATGCCTTCTCAATGTCTAGGGGGCAGTTGTGAAGAAGGTCTACAAGCCTTACGCTCTTCGACCAAAATAAAAAATCCCTGTGCTCCCTTTTCGACGAAGTCTTCCCTATGTTTAGTGCTCGCCTCGCCTCTGCTCCCTCCGCTCAGTGGTCACCTTCCCTCCTCGATTAAGTCCTTCCCTGGTGCTTGGTGCTTGTCCTCACCATTGTTCTAGTCACTGTAGAGTAATTGATTGATAAAGTCCTTCCTCGCCAAAATCTTAACTTGAATTACCAGGAGATCAGTTGTGAGGTATACAAGCCTTACTCTCTTCAACCAAAATTCAAAATCCCTGTGCTCCCTCTTCGACGAAGTCCTCCCTCTGTTTAGTGCTCATCTCGCCTCTACTCCCTCCATTCGGTGCTCGCTTTGCCTTGTCATTCGCCAGTCACTATAGAGTAACTGCTTGACAAAGTCGTTCCTCACCAAAAGCCTAATTTGAATTTCTGAAATACCAACTGTGAAGAAGGTGTAGATGCCTAAGGCTCTTGGCAGTGGGGTCTCTGTTGCTATGCTTCTATCTTTTTCACTCATATCCTGATTGAACTAAGACTAGTAAGAAACCCATTACAATTTTGGTTTGGCATTTTCCTTCAATGAAACCCAAGCCTACATTGTAATCAATCAACTTCGCAGATCTATATGCTTTCAGCTTTAGGCAATAATGCTTTGCAGGTTAAATAAGGGGATAATAAAACACTAGTTCCAAAGTGTTGACTCTGACGACTTCATCTTTATTCTGAAACTAAATAACTATTGCTATTTGTAGATTATGTTTGTCATATGTTTCTCCTAATGTTTATCGATACTTGATAGGCCTCCAATTCGGCTCACATATTCTAGGAAAAGAAGGCCCGCGAATAGGGTGATAGTCGGCTTATCCTAGAGTGAACAAATGGCATTTTGTTATGTTTCCTTTTCATTACTTTATTGTTATGTTTGTTATGCTCTTATTTTAGAATTTGGAAAAGGTAGATATAGGCTGCTGCTAAGAGTGGGAGAGGGCATGCAATTTTGGTGATTGTTGTAGGAGAGCCGCAGTCCTCTTGAAAGACAGTTATCTTTCTTAACTGTTATCTTTCTTAATGAAAATCCCTTTTCCATTATCCTCATCAGTTACAAGAGTTGATTAATTTTTCTTTTTTTGTTACAAAAAGTGGGATTATATCAAAAATTAGTATTAGAGCTAGCAAGCCATGCCCCCAAAGAACTCTAACGGTAAAATGGAAGTAATTGAGAATGAGTTGGAAGGAATCAAAGAAGCATTTAGTAGGATTCCAGTGGTGGAAAGGGCTGTTGAGAGAATTCAGGAGATTGAGAAGACACTCGCAACACTCTCTTAAGGAGTGACCCAAATAATGGCCACAATTAGTGAACACCAGAGAATAGTGTAAGGGGGATTAAGTCCCTGGAAAAAGAGAAGAACACTGGGAGAAGGGGCTAGTTCTGTTGAAAAGGAAAAGAATGTGAGAGCATCTATGGGAGTGGAAGAGATAGTAAATGGTTACGGTGGCACATACCTTGCAGCCAAAAAAAATGTTGGGTGGGAGATGTTTGGAAACTTAAAATCATGGCCAATAGGGAGGCGTCTTGAGATGTTGTTATTCTATGGAACGAATCTGGAAGGCTAGTTATATCAAGCATAAATGTTTTTGAAATGAATAGAATGAGTGAAGCTAAAAAGTTAATGGCGGCTAGAATCAGTTTCGAGAAGGATGCTCTCACCTGGTTTGGATGGACTTATGCGAGAACACCATTCAGCAGTCTGAATGATCTAAAAAAGCAGTTGATTAAGATGTTCGACCAAACTCAAATTGGAAATTTATGCGAGAGGTTTTTGGGTATAAAATAACATGGTTAGTGGTTGATTATTAGAGAGTTTGCGAGAGAGTCTCGGCGCCACTTACGACATTGCTTATGGAGGAGCTTGAATCCACTTTTGTGAAAGGGTTGAAGGCAGAGATCAGAGTCGAGCTACATTTGATGAACCCAATTGGGCTTAAAGCCCTCATAAATATAACCCAAATGATTGAAGAAAAGAACTGGACCATCAAGCATAAAGGAAGCGCAACTGGATCAACTTCTCTTAAGCCCAGTTCGTCGGGAGAAGGAAGTGGGGTTTCTTGGGTTAAAATTTGAACCAAGAAGTTGAAGTCAAGACTTCAACCTGAGAGACTTTCTTGAACAATTGGGTCATACAGACAACCCATGAACCAACGAGAACCACTATAGAAGGAGGTTGGCGATAGATACGACTCACTAATGCCGAGATCCAAGATAAAAGGGAACGGGGGTTATGTTATTCATTGAAGAAAAATAACGGCCAAGCCATATATTTCAAAAGGAGCTTTAAATTTTGCTCGTTACTGACAAAGAAAGAGAATAAGAGAAGGAGAGCATGAAGCCAAGGGACGACTTGCTAATTTTGGGAGACAAGGCCTAGAATGCCGAGGTACACATAACGGAAGCTGTTGAGCTCTCTCTCAAATAGGTGCTTGGTCTGACCACACGAGGCACCATAAAGATGAGAGGGACATTCGCTGGTAGAGATGTGACGATGATGGTCGATTGCGGGGCTACACATAATTTCCTATCACTAGAGATCATTGAGGAACTAAAGGTACCACCCATTTCTAGTTAGAATTATGGGTAATGGTGTAGTAGTTAAGGGGGGAATTTGTAAGGGAGTAAGGATTGAGGTCTAAGGATTAATAATTATTGAGGATTTTCTGCCTCTGTAATTGGACAGTACTGATATTATTCTTGGGATTCAATGGTTGGGAAGTGTTGGAAATATGGAGGTGAATTGACGTAACCTGGTGATGGAATTTTATGTTGGTGGTTCTCGAGTTGTGCTAAAAGGAATCCCCAACTTATGTAAGGCAGGGGTCTCATTGAAGGCAATGACTAAGGCAATCTAACAAAAAGGAGTGGGGCTAATTGTGGAGATGTATCAGATGGAACTCCCTGGAGAAGTTACTAGTGGCAATTGGGCAGTTTCAGAATAGTCTAGCGAGTGCTGATGAATCATCATAAGGTGTTCCAACTTATAACATAACTACCTCCCAAAAGAGAGATTGACCATGTAATTAACTTGGAACTAAGAACTTAGTCAGTTAATGTTAAACCCTATCGTTACCCAAACTAACAAAAAAATGAGATTGAGAATACAGTCAAGGAAATGATTGCAATAGGAATTATTCAACCATCCACTAGCCCTTATTCAAGTCCAACATTGTTGGTTAAGAAGAAGGATAGGAGTTGGCACTTCTGTGTAGATTGCCAATCACTTAATTGAGTGATAGTAAAAGACCTTTACCCGATACCAGTAATTGATAAGTTATTAGATGAGTTAAATAGGGTCAAGTTCTTTTCAAAATTGGACTTAAAATTTGACTATCATCAGATCCGAATAAGAGTGGAAGACATGGCTAAAAGCCTAAATTAGGGCTTAACCTTCTGAGTTCGATCATTTTGGGACTAAAACTTGTAACTTGCTCATAGAAGGTTTAAAATTTCATGAGTCTGCTGAATTTAAGACTTTTTTGAATAAAAATTAGGATATGTTTACACGCGCTGTTACATGCAACAATGTGGCATCGCTACCCTTTTTTTAAATGCTACGTATAAAAGAGTAAAAGGTTTTAAGTTTTAACCCTAAAATTTTGTAAATTTCCTAAATTCTGTAAATTTCATAAAGTAAAAAAGAGAAACCTAAAAGTTACAGAAAACCCTAAAATCCCATCGTCACTCCCCTCTCTGACGCATCTTCACCATCGGCCATTCCGCTCTAGTCTTCATGCAAGGGTTGTCGTGTATGCATCAAAATCGTCGCCAGATCTACGCCTTATCCTTCGTTGAAGGGGTTGTGTTGCTTGGTTGACGCATCTTCATCGTCCCCGGATTTGCGCTCCAGTCTTCATTAAAGGGGTTGCTTGCCTGGTTCATGCATAATCTCTTGAAACTAAGGTAAGTCTTAGAATTAAGCATTAGACATTAGACTTAAGAGTGCTAACACATTTGATTATGAAAGGTCTAAGGTTAGAGCTGTAAAAAGAAGAAAGTGCAAAGGTTAGAGCAGTCTGAGGAAGATAGTATGAATGAGAGGGGCAGAAGCAAACTGGTATTAGTTTCATCTTCTACTGAAAATGGTCAGTTACATAGTGGGTAGCTGCTAGGACCAACTGCTTTTCTATTGTGCTTTGATTGGCATAAAAATTTATCTTTCTTACCAATCAGAGCACAATAGAGAAACAGTTGGTCCTACAGAATCTTAATTTGATGCTTTTAGTTTTGTTGCCCTCCTACATCCTTTTTGCTTTACTAGTGGGAGTATTTGTCGTATAAGTGTGTATTTTTTAATTGCAACTGATGTATTATTTTTATGTTATTGTTTGCAATACTCTAACTATCATTGATGATAACATAAAGTTCTGATTTTGTTATTATAGTAGTAACTTAAATATGAAAGACTCTAATTACTAGTAACTTAAAGTTGATGTAACATTCAAATTGAATAAGGATTGCATTTAATATGGATATTTTTGAAACACTGAGGCTTAATAAACCATTAGGTAGGTATATAAGCTAGAAACCAGTGATGCAACTCTCAGGCTTATAGGTGAAAAATTTCACGAGCCTAGGAGCCACAGCGAGAACATGTTTCTCGATTCACAGGTGTAAACAACGCCACGTACCTTAATTAATAGAACTTAGTAAGTTGGTTGATGGAATTGTTATGAAAATGATAAGCATCATGTGCTGTGCTAGGCTTGAAATTCACTTTCACTTCAGTGTTTCCTTTCAACATTCTGATTGAGTCTCTTCGTTTTCCTAGAGTTGGTTTTTTCGGTTTGGTATAATGATATTTGATGAAGTAACTCTGAGGTTTTACCATGTGGGATGTTTATTTAATATGGGTGATAATGTTATGTATGAGGTTGTTTGGTGGAAGAAATTGAATTTGATCCTGATTTATTGACCTATTTTGAACTGGTTAATATATGTAAGAGGAGTGGGTATAAAAATGTGAAGAAGATATTTTATCTTATACATGGTTTTTAACTATGTAATGGTTTGAGAGTTGTACAAGATGATGCTAGTGTTAGATATGATTAGTCAGATGATGGATACGGGTGGTATTAATATTTATATTAAACATGGTGTGGATACCCCTGTTGAAGTGATTGAGGATGAATGTAATGAGGTTAATCAGGGTAATGTAGTTGAAGATAATGGGGAGGATGTTAATAAAGAAGGGTTTGGAGGTAATGTAGGTAATTTAAACAATGTGCCAAATGTGGAGGATGAAAATGATGCAGATGTGGAGAATGAAGATGATACAAATATGGAGGTTGAAGAGGATTTAGAGTAAGCAGATGAAGGTAATGGTCCAGATGAAGATGATGAAGATATTGGACCACATAAAGCTGATGCAGATGATGAAGCTAAGGTAGTTTTGTTTGAATATTATGACAAGTGATGAATATGGAGAACTTGTTAGTGATGTAGATGATATGGTAGGTGATGTTACTAGGAGGAAAATGAAATACCTTATTTATGATAAAAATGTGGCTGAGCCTTACATTAAATTAAGGATGATTTTTTTTAATCATTTGCAATTTAAGCATGCAGTGAGTTTGTTGTCTATCAAAACAAAGAGGGCCGTCATGTTTACCAAAAATAAGCCCAACTTTATCCAAGGTAAATGTAGGACAGAGAACTTCCCTTGGTATATATATGGAGCATTTGATAGGAAACTACAATCATTTCAAGTTAGGAAATTCAGGAACAATCATGACTGTAATATGATATATACAAATCCTAAGATGAACACCATCATCTTATCTGACTTATTGAAGGATAAGCTTAAACGAGAGCCATTTTTTAAGAATGATGATATCAAATTTTACGTTAAGGATTGTTTAGGTGTTGAAGTGTCCATGAGTATGGTTAGAAGAGTAAAGAAAAAAAAAAGTAGATAGTGTTGTGATCAATATTGAAGAGGAGTTTGGGAAGCTTTGGTCTTATGCTGAAGTGATTAGGTAGACCAACCCAGGAAGCACTGTTACATTGACAGTGTCTTGGCCAATTCCAACATCTCCACCTGTATTTGAAAGAATGTACATATGCTTAGAAGCTATTAAGCATGGGTTTAGGCTTGGATGCAGGCATTTTCTTATCCTAGATGGATGTTGGCTGAAAACCAAAACTAAGGGTGAACTTCTATGTGCTGTGAGAAGAGATGGAAACAATCAAATGTTTCCTGTTGCTTGGGCTATGGTTGAAGTTGAGTCGACAGTCACATGAAAGTGGTTCATTGAAAGGCTGAAAGAAGATTTACCTTACTTTGGCTCCGGAATTGGTTGGACTATAATGACTGACCAACAAAAGGTAAAATTTTCACATCAATCTTGTTTTACTTTCATTGAGAGTGTAACTGTTATGAAATATGTAGAGTTGCGTTCAAATGGTTATGTTTTCCCTTGCAGGGACTTGATAGAGCCATTGCTGATTTGTGTTCAGATGCTGAGCACAAGTTTTGTGCTAGACATGTTTATATGAATTGACGTGGAAGAGGACATAAAAGGGAAGAGATGAAGGAGCACCCTTGGAAAATTGCAAAATCCTTCACAGTAAGGGAATATGAAGAAAATTTGGATAAGCTCAGAGCCAAAAAGCAAAGGGTAGCAGAAGATATTGAGAGTTATACAACAGTTCAGCAATGGTGTCGGGCTTTCCAGAGGGAAGACTCTATGATTGAGTTGGTTGACAATAACTTATATGAGGCCTTCAATAAGACTCTGGTTGATGCAAGGAAAATGTCAGTTTTAGGGTTATTTGAGCATATTAGAAGATAATTGATGAAAAGAATTGTGAGAAAAAGGAAAGAGGCTGCCAAGTGGAAGGGTAATTAGGGCCAAGAATATGGGAAGCAATTGAGAAGAGTGCTATGATTGCTCAACATTGTTCAGTGCATCATAATGGAGAAGGAGGGTAGGAGATTGATCATGGTCAGAATAGATATGTGGTAAGGCTTCAGAACAAAATATGTTCTTGTAGGAGATATACCCTCTCTGGCATTCCTTGTGCACATGCCATATGTGCTATTAGAGACAGTAGGGTTAATATTGAAGAGTACACTTCTAGTTAGTTATGAAAGACTGAATATGTCAAAGCATATGGGAAGACAATTCAACCGATGCCTGGTATGAAGACCCATTTGCAATGAAGAAACTATTAGGCCACCACAATTCAAATCCTACAGCTAGGAAAAAAGGCATTTATGAGCCTCAAAAGAATACAAAAGTAAACAAAAAGCAAAATGATGACCATGTGTCTAGTAAGGGCATGATCATTACATATAAGCCACTGCCATACAGAAGGACACAACAAAAGAGGCTGTCCTTAGAAGGGTCAAGAGGTAATTTCTAAGATGTTTTGTCTTTTTATGTTACAACTAAGATTCTTTTCCATAATAGTGGCAATCTTTTAGGTTTTTTTTTTATTTTGTTATCACTGTTATCAATGACAGGTTCCAACCCGGTTTCAAAATCTGAACCCAGACCAGTCAACTGATTTCCATATAGAGCAAAACATAACGAACTCACAGTCAACCCCCGAAAACATATCCACAGTTGAAACCAACACTGACAACCCAGTAAGTGCCTCTAAATATGCATCCAACATTGAAAGGGGAAAGAAAGGTAAAAGAAGAGAAAAAAACTTTGCTTCTGCCTTTGTCTCTGCTACTGTGTCTGTATCTGCTGGTGTCACAATTGCTTCAGGTATTACCAACACCTTAAGTAATGCTTATGTAAGTGGAAGTACAAATGCAACAGCCTCAATTATTCTCCTAACACCTGGAGGTGCTTTAGAAATAACAAATATCTATACATCTTCAAAGTCCACTGCCAAAAACCAAACCAATGGGAGAAGAGGGATTGGTTACGGTGTTGCAGATGATGGAAGCAGATTGAGGATGTTGGTAGTTGGCAGATGTAGTCCAAATTCTCAAGTGAAAATTACAGGAAAAAGGCATGTCAAATACTTTTCTCTTCAACAAGAAGTAAATAGGAAGATTAAGAAACGGATGGAAGGGATGAAGTATATATAAATGAAATCACAAGGTTGCAGATACTAAATGTAAGTGTAAATATTTGCATTCTTACTAAACATTAATTAATTCATACAGCTTAACAAACATTTTCATTTTATCTAAAGCCTAGAAGGAGAAGTCAGAGACTACTAAACCTTAGGCAGAAATCAATAAAGAGGAAGGAAGCTGTTACTGCGTATATGAATCCAAACCAACAAAATCAAACTGCATCTTTAAAGGGAAAGGAAAAATGTAAACTTAACATTTAATTATTAGTGAACTGAACAATTTTGTGATATTTGTGAACTGAACAACAATATATTGTAATGATCTTGTTGGGATTAATATTAGTAAGCAATGAACACCAATTTCAGTTTGAATTGCATTTCTTGGATGTTTTTCCTTTTCGTTGAAGTTTATGAATGGGTTACCAAGGATAATTGGAAGCTTGGTTGCAATTGTCAAATTCTATGCAATGTTTTGTATTTTTCAGGGAAAGCTTAAAGTCTATGGATGGAAAGAGATGATAAGCTTTCGTAGTAAAGTGTTGGTTTCCTTTATTTTCCAATCAGTATGAATCACATTTCTTTTAGGTTTTTTCATTTTCTTTGAAGTTCATAAATGGTAGAACATATACATTGTTAATACAAAGAATTGGAATTATAGGTCTATTAAACATCTTTATCACCTCATCAATAATTTGATGACTCATAAAACAACTTAACAGTTGTGTTATCATTGGATTGGAGATAAAATATAGATAACATTTTTTAAAGTAGTCAATTGTTGCCTCTTTTAACTCCTTTTGACTACTAACAAATACTTCATGTCCATTGATTAATGATCCTATTTTGCCACTAATCTTCCTTACCAAATGTTGAAACATCAAACATATTTAGGTTAGTACATCAAACATCAAACCTGTTTAGGCTAGAACATCAAATTAGTAATACAGCAAATGTTAAAACACCTAACACTTTGTACTTTCCAACATTAGGTTAGGTGAAGAACATTTATACATTGTTCTAGTTCATCAAACCATTTCCAGGTAAGGCTTTAAAGTACAACTATTGCCTTTTTTTGCCTTCATTATTTAGATTAACAAACATAAGCAAAACTACTAATCACAAGCTTGAACAAGTAAACCATTTCCAACACTTTGCTGAATGTCTTTCATAACTAGTCCTCGTGGCAACTAACTCATTCTTCAACTTCAAATTTTCTGCAATCCTTTCAGTTTCCAAAACATCTACTGCATTCTCTCTTAACTTTGTCACTTTAGTGTTCAATAGATTATTTTGACGATATAACATCTTCTCTCTATTTTTCAGCTCTAAAATATTCTGTCTTGCTCTTGGACAAAATCTTTGATCATGCCATTCATGAAATCCACAAACATTTTCACTCTACCATCAAAGAAAAAGCAACAATTCGTTAATGAAATATACGAACATATTTAGCTAAAACAACATAAAATGTACCAAAATTACCGGAAAGAGCCAACAACCATAAAACCTTCTTTTTGGATTTTCATCAGTCCATGAGGTTCATCTAGGTACTTTCAAGTTATAGTAACAATATTTAGCCTCTCCGTCGTAATCCCATTCAACTAGGTAAGTTGAAGAAATCAGCTTGTATGACCTCATATCAAGCTTAGAACGCGTCCCTCTATAACCAAAGTTGAAAATATCAAAAATTAAAACCCAACACAAAATCACAACCAAGAAAACAACAAATTGAATGCTCTAATCAACCTCATTACCTTGAAGAACTACTACTTGAGCTCATTGTCAAGTATTACAGCACAATGCTGTAATGTTGATTGTACACCCAATAACAGCTAAATGATGTCTACAAAACTGAATTTGTTTGCTCCTAATAATCTGCATCTCTTCCATGAATGTCATACTTTATCTTTAACCCAACGGGTAGAGAAAAACAAAACATGGATAACCACCAACGAAGCTAAACCAAGTGACACAAATCATATCCTACGTACAATGTCAAGTACATGGGGAAGAGAAAACTTGATCATATCTTATATATGAAAAATAATTATCGTCTACACACTATTCCAATAATCAAACCCAATTAAAGAAGATAAAATAGTTTACGTAAATGTAACATTGTTAGGGTAAAGGAATAACTGAATATTAAAACATCATAAATTTATATACAAAAATTAAAAGGGACCATGACTCAGTACCTACTTCGGTCTTTAATCACAACATATGTATTAGATCTCCAAAAACCTTACCACCCATTCACCTCCAACGCCAAAAGAGAGATCTCACACCCACACTACCAAGAAGGCACAATCGAGATTGGAGTGAAGGCAAATGCATTAAGTGATGATGCGTGCAAGGATGGAGTGAAGGCACAACCGAGAGAAGAAAAAGAGGGTGAAACATATATTCATAAAAATTGTTGATTTAGGGTTGAAGAGTATTTCATTTAAGTCGAAATTTAAACAAAATTAATAAATTTTTTCTTAAATTCCACTGGTCTGGACAATAAATTAGGTCTATTAATATGGCATCTAAACATTAATTGACCTGCATGTAACGACAAGTGTTAACACGTCCTAATTTCTGTCTAAAAAAGTCTTAAATTGAGAAGACACGTGAAATTTTCGCCTTTCATTGAGCAGGTTTCAAGTTTAAGTCCCAAAATGATCAAACTCAAAAAGGTTAAGCCCCAATTTGGGCTTTTAGCTTAGAAGACATCACAAAGATTGCAATTAGAACCTATGAGGGTGACTACAAATTTATGCTGCTGCCCTTTGGCCTATCAAATGCCCCAACAACATTTCAATCTTTGATGAATTGTGTGCTTTAGTCTTTTTTGAGAAAGTTCATCTTAGTTTTCTTTAACGATATATTAGTCTATAGCAGAGATGAAAGAACCCATGTTGAGCACTTGGATAGGGTGCTTACCACTTTGGCAAAACATCACCTTCATCTAAATGAGAAGAAATGTGTGTTTGGGCAGAGGAAGATTGAGTACTTGGGGCATTGGGTGACGGACCAGGGGGTTGAGGTGGATAAGGAGAAGGTTAAAGTGAAGATAAATTGGTCTGCGTCATCAAATTTGAGGGAACTCTAAAGATTCTTAGGCCTTATAGGTTATTATAAACGATTTTTAAAGGAGTATAGAATTATAGCTCAACCACTGACACACTAACTTAAGAAGGATTCTTTCCATTGGAATGCAGAAGCAGAAAAGACGTTCCAACAATTGAAAGAAGTTATGACAATAGTTCCGATTTTGACCTTACCTGATTTTTCCAAGCCTTTTACTTTAGAAACTGATGCTTCAGGCATGATATTAGGAGCAACTTTGTCTCAAGATGGTCATCCTATTACTTTCTTCAGTCAATCCTTATTAGCCCTCAACAGACTTAAGTCAATCTGCAAACGAGAGTTGATGGCCATTGTGTTGGCAGTGCAAAAGTGGAAGCACTATTTGTTGGGCCAACATTTTGTGGTTCAAATTTATAAAAAAAGTTTGAAGCACTTGTTATAACAAAAAATTATACAGCCAGAATATCAGATGTGGGTTGTTAAATTAATCGGGCATGATTTTGAGATCCAGTATAAGCCAAGAAGGAAGAATGTTGTAGCCAATGCCTTATCTCAGATTTCTTAGCTTGAGTTACTTCAACTGACTGCTATCTTTATTCCAAGGGTGTTAGATAGTGATTTAATATGAAAAGAAGTGGCTGCCAACTCAAAATTTGCTAATATAATTCAGAAATTGCAGGAAGGCATATATGAATTCCCTAGTTATTCTTTTCAACACGGCACTTTATTGTATAAAGGGAGGATGGCCATGCACAGCACTTCCAGTATTTTGCCCACTTTGATACAAGAATTTCACACTAGTCTCATTGGGGGACATTCTGGATTCTTAATAACTTATAAAAGAATTAAAGGTGAGGTGTTTTGGAAGGGTGTGAAGAAATATCTCTCCTTCGGGACTACTCCAATCACTTCCCATTCCTCATCGAATTTGGGAAGATATTTCTCTTGATTTTTTTGAAGGCCTTCCCAAATCGACGGGTTGTAATTCCATTCTTGTTGTTGTTGACAAGTTAATTAAGTATACGCATTTCCTACCTTTAAAACACCCTTTCACAGCAAAATCAGTAACTGATATTTTCATGAGCATTTTTTGGGAAGAAATATTTAAACTACAGGGGACTATCCTATGGTGGAGTACAACTTATCATCCCTAATCCGATGGCTAAACAAAAGTTGTAAACAAAAGTGTCGAGACTTATTTACGTTGCTTCACAGGCGCTCAACTTAAGAAGTGGAGTTCTTGGCTTCTATGGATAGAATATTGGTATAATACTTCTTATCAAATTTCTAATAATATGACTCCCTTCAAAGCTGTGTATAGCATGGATCCCCCACCTCTATTGCACTTTGGCAGCCAAACTACAAGATTAGCTGACCCGGAAATCAACTAAAAGAAAGAGATGCAAGTTTAGAAGAAATCAAGTTTCATATAGCAAAAGCTCAATTCAAAATGAAGGTGCAAGCAGATAAGCATTGGATGGAAGTTTAATATGAAGTTGGTGATCAGGTTTTTCTCAAATTGAAGCCTTACAGAATGCGCTCCTTGGCTAAAAAGCAGAGTGAGAAACTCTCTCCCAAGTTTTTCAGGCCTTATCAGAATTTGGAGATGATTGATATAGTGGCATATAAACTTGATTTACCTGTTGGTGCTAATATTCACCCAATTTTCCATGTCTCCCAACTCAAGAAGGCGTTTAGATTTTAGCAGATCAATTAGCCCCTTCCACCTCATTTGATCTTTGATATGGAGTAGGTTGTGACCCTTAAGAAGATATTACAGTGACGTGACAACTTGGTAGGAAAGGAGAGTTTGGTTAAATGGTGTGGGCTACTTAATTTTGATGCCATTTGGGAATCTCGTGAGGCAATCCAACAACAATTTCCTACTTTTCCCCTTGAGGACAAGGTGGAACTCAATGGGGAGGGTAATGATAGGCCTTTGATTTGGCTCACTTATTCTAGGAAAAGAAGGCCCATAAATGGGGTGACAATTGGCTGATCCTGGAGTGAATAGATGACATTTTGTTATGTTTCCTTTTCATTACTTTATTGTTATTTTGTTATGTTTGTTATGCAGTTATTTTGAATATGAAAAAGGTAGATATAGGTTACTGCTAGGAGTGAGAGAGGGTATGAGATTTTGGTGATTGTTGTAGGAGAGCCGCAATCCTCTTAAAAGACTGCTATCTTTCTTAATGAAAATCCCTTTTCCCTTATCCTCATTAGTTACAGGATTTGATTGATTTTTCTTGTTTTTTTTTAAAGCGGGATTCTATCAATCCTCCACTTCCTTCCAATTTTTTCCATGTCACCAGGGACTTGAGAAACTTCATTACCAGTGTAGAAACTTTAACAATTAGACAAGAACTAGAAACTAAGAAAAGATAAAAGTACACAGTTTCACCTCTATTAGATCCTTGAGAGAGTAGCATACATTGGCTTCTTTGGGCATGATAGACACCAGAATACCATAACCTCGATTTACTTCTAGCAATAGCTAGTACAAGAATAAGCAATCAATTAGTTCTTTTTTTTAAGGGTTTCTAATTTGATGTTAATAGAGTTTCCAATCAACCCTTTCTTTTTGTTGTTTACTCATTAAAACCTTTCATGATATCCCTTCCTCTAGTCGAGCTTTGAAGTAAATATGGCTTAGTCCCTTTCATTGTCTTTTTCCACCTATTTGTTTTATCTGCTGGTGGTTGTGGTTTTCTTTTAATACTTAATGGAGACAGGAAAAGACAGGGTCTAAAGTAATTATATATAAGAAGCATGATTATTTGAATAACTGCAGATGCTGAGTTTGCCTTGGATTTTTCTTTATGAGGTGTGCAAGTGCAATCAACTAAATATTGCTCTTTATCTATATGTGCAAATCAACCCTATAAGTTTTGTCCTCACTTTTAGCATTGTCCCCCTTTAGATGAGAAACTTTGATGAACTCATATTATTTTCTTTCCGTTCTTTTTTTTCCTAAGTCTTGCATGTTCCAAAATTTTAAGTAAGAGGTCCCTTCTTTTTTTATGTAGGAAGGGGGGCATTTCAAGAAAACACCTATTAAATTAGTTTTGAGATCAAGATTGAGAAGTTTTGCTAATGTGAGATGAGAAAGATAGATATGCAATAATCGACTCTTCAGTTTGTGTTTCCTAATTCATCTTAGAAAAGGATTTCTACTATTTCACTAGTTGCTATCTTAGCCTTTTTTGTTTTTAGTAAATTAGGAAATCCATTGTAACCAAAATAGATGAAGTGTTAGATAAGGTAAAAGCAATGATCAAATAAGGATCAAAACTAGGAAATATACTTAGAAAACATGAAAACGATACCAATACATTTATTATAAACGTTGAAAATATGTATTGGTCTATTTTATTATCATGAATGATTGGATAATTTCTCTTCATGAATTTCTAAATGTTTTATTTATAGATGAATGGATTATGTCATGAATGATTTGATTAGAATGAATGATGGATGAGATCATGGATAGTTAAAATAACCTATTATCTTGCCTTATAAAAATACTCCAAATTCTTCTTTGCTATGATTATGGATGTTATAAACATGTTTCATATTACTGATATATATTGATTATACATGTATAGAAATTTGATGTAGAAAATTTAGTTTGTTTTTCTTTGAAATAATTGGCTTAATTATTTTCGTTAGTTTGTATATATGTAAATGTTCATATAACACTCATTAAATTTTGTATGTATACATCTAATGTTCATTATAGTTTATGTATACACGTAAATGTCTATGAATTACTTATATGCTTATTAAATTTAGTACGTATACATGTTAAATGTTTAATAATGTATGTATAAATATAAATATCCATGAGTATGCTCATATATGTTGATTGTTTTAGATGGATAAACATATTTTGTCAATGCAGAGCTTTAATCCAATATTGGATGATATGCTAGCAGAGAGTTCTAATCCAATACTAAGTGAAGAAATGATTCAAGATGAAGGAACATGTTTATTAAGAAGTTATATTTGGAATAACTTCAACAAGACTAGATGTTGGACCCCAAACTTTCTTTGGAAATTAGAAAATATAAAATGATATTAAATGAGGAAATATAATATGATTTCTAGAAATAAATGAGAAGTATAAATGAATCTATGAGCATTTGATGA
>JAOQMQ010098533.1:0-15531 GCA_027563845.1 Erythroxylum subrotundum | reverse complement strand
ATGATTAATTATAATAAGAATATACTGGTCCTGTATAGATTCTTATTATAATTTTAGTCTTATTAATTTTTCCCTGCGGTCCCTGTCTTGCCTTAATTGTTTGGACCACACGTGTGTTATTTGTAATTTAAATAAGCAACAAATTATTTTAATTAAAATTTTATTTATTCATATTTTAAATTAAATAGAAAATATGTTGATTTGAATTACAAACCGCATAAAAAAAATCGTATAATCTTATCAGTTACTTCTTATGCAGAAAGGAGAGGTTTTTTGATATATATAAGCTTTTCTTCCTATTGAAGAGGTATGATTATTGGAAAACAGAGAAAACAGAAACTCTTCAGAAAAACACACGATCTATTATTTCTGCCTACCTAGAAACAAGGGTTATAGAAATAATTAAGGTCACATGGCAGAAGTTTGAAGGTGATAAGAAGATTTGCGGAATGAAGATTTTGCGGAAAGAAGACCAGTGAGTGATTTTGCGCTTCAACAGGTCTGTCTTATTTCGATTCTTGTGAATGGTTTGCCTGTATATATATTTCTGATCTTGGGTTGCTTCCGCTGCGAATATTATTGTTTCCATTAGTTGGTATCAGAGCCCTAGAAATATGTATATAGGTGGCCTGTGTTTTTTTTTTCTTTCCATAAAAAGATATGTTTATGTGTTTCGGAAACGATTTGCCATGACAAAATATGTTTATGTGTTTCTGAAAAATGTTCCTTTTCGTTTTCATCACAAACATTTTCGTTTTCCTTAAGATGAAAATTGTTTCATTTTTCTGTTTTGGAAAATGGAAAACGATTTTTCTATTTGGAGAACGGGGAAAATCATTTGGCTGCTTAACGTGAAACTTGAAACTCTTGTAAATCGTTAATAATAATAAGCAAAATGGCAAATGTTTTGTGTATATGGAAAATGGAAAACGATGTGTATGTGGAGAATGGAGAATAGCGTGTTTTACTGAACATGAAAAGTGAACATCATGTGCATCGTTTTTCATAAAAATGTTTTTGTTGGAAATTTTTGTATGATTAGCATCGTTTTCTGTTTTCATACGAGAGTGAAAATGTTTTTTGTAAAAAAAAATTACAGCAACTGGTTTTGTCTTCATCGTGAGGAAGGCGATGACGTGGCAAGTTTTCTGGATGGTTCTTCAAGTTTTAAAATTTTTCAAATAAACCCTGAAAAAAAATCAAAATGGTCCTAAAAGTTTTTTGTGTTTATAAATAGATCATTTTTTTTCTTTAAGGCCCTGGATGTTTCTAAGTTTGTCAAACAAGGCCGGAAAATTTTCATCTTAGCTCAGAAAGTTGCTGTTTCATCTTCCCCTGTAGGAACCAACCGCCCCCTAAAATATTTCTTACTTTTGAAAAATGGCCTAGAAATATTTTTTAGTTTTGCAAATTAAATTCTTTATGAATTTTTGAGTTTTTTTTATAAATTCTACTGAAAATTTGTTGTTTATTAAATAATACAGTCAAATAGAATTTATTTTTTATTAATAAATTTTTTTAGGTGTTTTTCATTACTTGCTAGTTGTGACTACTTGAATATTCTTTCCCACCGACAGATGATATGTGTTTGTGTATCACTGGATCTAGTTTAGTTTTGTCTGTATTATTTTAACTCTCCATCTAAGTAATTTAATTAGGGGAATGGACTAGATGTAATGGTTTTTTACTTATAATAGTTTTCTGGCATGTTTCTCCCTTCGAGTAGTGCATATGAATTATTTTACTATTTATGCATGACATATGGTTAGTTTAATTCTCCCAGAGATTGCTGTTCATGAATGTCAGATAGGCATAAGTGAATTTTAAGGTCATATTTGTTTATTCAATTATGTGTTAAAATTCAGAAAATATTATTTTGTTATTTTGCTTTATCTCAGTTGAATATGACATCCTTCAATCCCTTAGCCAACATCCTAACCCAAAACAAGCTTGAGGGTCCTAACTATATGGATTGGAAAAAGAATTTGGACATTTTGCTTACTACTGAAGAGTACAAGTTTGTGCATTGTGAGGCGTGTCCTGAAAAACCTGGTGAGGGTGCCTTTGAAGAGGTTACCAAGGTTTACTAGAAATGGGTTACAGTTGACGAGATGACACGATGTTACATTTTGGCATCTATGTCAAATGTTTTACAACATCAGCATCAGAAGATGGACACAACTTATGACATCATAGAGAATCTCAAGGAGATGTTTGGAGACCAGACTAGTGCAGCCAAGCAGAATGCACTTAGGGATATTCTTACTTCTAAAATGGAGGAAGGAACTCCTGTTAGAAACCATGTCTTGAAAATGATAAGTCTTCTGAATTACATGGAGGTTCTTGGTGCTAAGGTTGACAAGGCTACTTAGATTGAGATGGTCTTGAACACTCTACCAGCCAGTTTTCAGTAGTTTCATTTGAACTATAACATGAATAAGATGGATTTTACTCTTTCTAAGTTACTGAATGAGCTGGTAGCTGCCGAGACCATTATTAAGCAAGCAGCTGCACCTATTGTGCTTAATGTTGAACGAGGTTCTTGGTTATTGAAACTTATTTAGCGGTATTGACTACACTCCAATGGTGTGTAGATTCAGGAGCCACTAATCATGTATGCAATTCTTTGCAAGGGTTTCAGGTAACAATCCAGTTAAGTGAAGGACAAGTGAGCATTTTTATGGGGAATGGCATTGAAGTTGCAGTATTAGCTGTAGGGAATGTTACTTTAAATTTTAAGAATAATAGAATATTGTTGTTAAGGGATTTTTTGTATATTCCTTCAATTAGAAGGAATTTAATTTTTTGTTTCTAGTTTGAGTAAGAACGAATATTCGGTTTGTTTTAATGAATTTTATGATGATTATATCGTTATTAAATTTAGAAAACAAATCATTTGTTCTGGCTCATTAATGGATGATCTATTTATTCTTAACGCTACACCTGAATTGCAACTTAATTCTGAAGTAAATAACTTTGATGTCGTTATACCATTAAAAAGAAAACGTCCTATTGAATTCAATCATACTTATCTTTGGCATTTAAGGCTTGGTCATATTAGCTTAGATAGAATTTCTAGGTTGGTCAAAGATGGACCTTTAAGTTCATTGAAAGTGGAGGCACTACCAACCTGTGAATCCTGTTTAGAAGGTAAAATGACCAAGAGACCTTTTCCTTTAAAAGGTAATAGGGCTAGTGATGTTTTAGAACTAATTCATTCTGATTTGTGTGGCCCTATGAGTGTCCAAGCTAGGGGTGGTTTTGAGTATTTTGTAACATTCACAGATGATTACTCAAGGTATGGATATATTTACTTATTGCGCCATAAGTCTGAATGCTTTGAAAAATTCAAATAATTTAAGACAGAGACGGAGACGCGACATGGAAAATATATCAAATCACTATGATCTGATCGTGGTGGCGAATACCTCTCTAGGGGATTCATTACTTATTTATCAGAACAAGGAATTACTTCACAATTGTATGCACCTGGTATGCTACAACAGAATGGTGTAGCAAAAAAGAGAAATAGGACGCTTATGGAAATGGTTAGATTAATGATGAGTTATTCAGAATTGCCAATTTCTTTATGGGGATATGCAATTGAAACAACAACATACATTCTTAATTTAGTTCCTTCTAAGTCAGTACCTTTGACTCCTATAGAACTGTGGACTGGGCGTAAGTCTAGTCTAAGACACGTTCGGATGCGGGGTTGCCCAGCCTGTGTGTTGAAAGGGAAAGCAGTTAAGTTGGAATCCAAATCAGAATTATGTTTCTTTATTGGATATCCTAGAGGAACGAAAGGTGGTTTATTTTATAATTATAAGGATAAGGAGATCATTGTTAGCACCAATGCACATTACCTTGAGGAGGACTATATTGTAAACCATATTCCCAAAAGCCAATTAGCCTTACGTGAGTTGAGAGGAGAAAACATACCAGCTAGAGCATTTCCAATAGAACAGGAGCCTGAACCATTCTTGGTCAGAGCTGACATTCCATTGCCTGGTCATAGTAAGAGAAATGTCAGTGGACCAGAAGATCAACTTCTATCCCAACAGTCAGTTCCTAACATTTCACCACAGCCCGAAAGTAGTGAGAGTTATGTTGGGATTGAAACAACAACTATTGATCCAAATATACTAGAACAAGAAGTAGGAGTCCATGACATTTCATTGCCTGTTGTTCATGAAGGACATGTTGAGGCTCTAGACCATGACCAAGATGTGGTCCCACCAGTCCTAGACTTGTCGGCCTTACAGCCATAGCAAGATGAAGGTGTGGCTGAACAGCCTGTAGTACTTCGTCGTAATGGGAGAATAGTACGACCACCGGTTCGAAATACATTTTTGGGAGAAGCATTTGACAGAATCCCTGAAGAAGTGAATACCGAACTAGTATGTTACGACGATGCACTACAAGATAAAGATGCTGATAAATGGCTTATAGCAATGAAATCTGAGATGGAGTCTATGTACTCTAATCAAGTCTGGGAACTTGTAGAACCACCTGAAGGAGTTAAACCCATAGGATGTAAGTGGATCTATAAGAAAAAGAGGGGTGTAGACGGTGAAGTACAAACTTATAAGGTGAGGCTTGTTGCGAAAGGATATACTCAGAAAGAAGGGATCGATTATGAGGAAAATTTTTCGCCGGTAGCAATGCTTAAGTCTATTAGAACTCTTCTATCCATTACAACTAATTTGGATTACTAAGTTTGGCAAATGGATGTCAAGACAGCTTTCCTAAATGGAAGTCTTGATGAATGCATCGATATGAAGCAACCAGAGGCTTTCATTGCTAATGAACAAGAACATTTTCTATGCAAATTGAATAGGTCCATTTATGAACTTAAACAGGCATCTAGGTCTTGGAATACTTGTTTTGACCAGTCGATCAAAACATTTGGTTTTGATCAGTGTTATGATGAGTCTTGTGTGTATAAGAAGTGGAATGGTAAAAAGGAAGTGTTTCTGGTATTATATGTGGATGATATTCTGCTTATAAGAAATTGTGTAGGTATGTTGACTTCTGTCAAGGACTGGTTGTCTTAGCGTTTTGATATGAAGGACTTGGGAGAAGCTGCTCATATTCTTGGGATCAAACTTATGCGAGATCGCAAAAAAAGGATGATTGGCTTGTCACAGGCACTTTATATTGATAATATTCTTGCTCGTTTCAACATGCAGGATTTTAAGAATGGTTTTCTTCCTTTCAGACATGGAATCACTCTATCTAAGGATCAATGTCTAAAGACATCTGAAGAGATAGAGAGCATAAAGGCAGTTCCTTATGCTTTTGCAGTAAGAAGCCTCATGTATGTGATGTGCACTAGACCTGATATCTGTTTTGTTGTTGGCATGGTTAGCAGATTTCAGTCTAACCTTAGGCGAGAACATTGGACTGCAGTAAAACATATAATCAAGTACTTAAAAAGAACTAGAGATTATATGTTGGTTTACCAGTCAAATGATCTTGTACCTATAGGTTATACAAATTCAGACTTTCGGTCTGATAAGGACTCTTAGAAACCTACCTTAGGAAATGTTTTTGTCCTGGGGGGTGGAGCCATAAGTTAGAGGAGTATTAAGCAAACTTGTGTTGCAGACTCCACCATAGAAGCTGAATATGTGGCAACCTCTGAGGCAGCCAAGGAAGTAGTATGGCTTAGGAACTTCCTAATGGATCTAGATGTGGTTCCAACAATTCAATCGCATATTACACTTTATTGTGACAATAGTAGGGCAGTTGCAAACTCGAAGGAGCCACGGAGTCATAAAAGGGCAAAACACATTGAGCGGAAGTATCACCTGATATGAGACATAGTTCAAAGGGGTGATGTGGTGGTGATGAAGATTGCATCAGAAAACAACCTGGCTGATCCTTTTATAAAGAGCTTACCGACAAAGACTTTTGATAGTCACGTGGAAGGAATGAGAGTTAACATAATAGATGCATGGTTATGAGTCTAACTGGGAGATTGATAGGTATATACTATTAACCATGCAAAAGTAATAGTATAGTCTTCGGATGTTTTGCTTTGAAAAATTATTTAATTGTCTTCAATTGGAGATTTGCATTACATTTTGTATGTATCTAACTGGACCAAGTTAAGAATGGTTGTTTTATACTGACTATTAAAACATATTCTTGAGGACATTAGAAATAAGATTTATGTTCTTAATCTTGATTTAGTTAATATAAGCAAATATACATTGTCTTGTGCTTTAATTCATTAAAGAGTGAGTTTCAATTATCGAGACAATAATACTCTGTGAATTGGGGCAAAGACAATTTGTATTTGTGAAATATTAATTAATGATAGAATCCATGTCTCGGTATAGAGAATGATGATGCACTTTAAGTAAGCTTATAAGGTTTCATTGCATAAACCCTGCAAGTGGATTTTTAATCCTACACATGAAATAAGTTGAGCCACAATCTTAAAGATTAAAATTGTTATTTAAATAAATTGTTAGTAATATATTTTATTTGACAAGCATCTGTAATCTTAACATGGGGAACATAATTTATTATGATGTGAAAAGTTAAAATTAATAAGGAGTTCAATTATAAATTTTTATTGAAATAATTTATGATTAATTATAATAAGAATATACTGGTCCTGTATAGATTCTTATTATAATTTTAGTCTTATTAATTTTTCCCTGCAGTCCCTGTCGTACCTTAATTGTTTGGACCACACATGTGTTATTTGTAATTTAACTAAGCAACATATTATTTTAATTTAAAATTTTATTTATTAATATTTTAAATTAAATAGAAAATCTGTTGATTTGAATTACAAACCGCATAGAAAAACCGTATAATCTTATTGGTTACTTCTTATGTGGAAAGGAGAGGTTTTTCGATATATATAAGCTTTTCTTCCTATCGAAGAGGTATGATTATTGGAAAACAGAGAAAACAGAAACTCTTCAGAAAAACACACGATTTGTTCTTTTTGCCCACCTAGAAATAAGGGTTATAGAAACAATTAAGGTCACATGGCAGAAGGTTGCGGGTGATAAAAAGATTTGCGGAAAGAAGATTTTGCGGAAAGAAGACCAGTGAGTGATTCTGCGCTTCAACAGCTCTGTCTTGTTTCGATTCTTGTGAATGGTTTACCTATATGTATATTTCTGATCCTGGGTTGCTTCCGCTGTGAATACTATTGTTTCCATCAATCATGTAAGATTAATAATATTAATAAAGAATAAAGACTTTAATTGCGTAAGATTTGTTTCCTAACAAATCCAAGTCTTTATTCGTTTTCTTTTCTCCTTACTTATACAATGGAGCAGAGAATTTCGACGAGAGAGATTTTCCTATAATAAGGCTTCTGTTAATCAACTTGTGAAATGACAATGAGAGGATGAATTATTGTTCAAGAAGTATGAAGTCTAGTCCAAAGTCAGTTAACTAAAGTGATCACTTTAGCATGACAGAAATTTTTTATGTTAAATGACAATGACAAGATGAATTATTGTTCAAGTATGAAATCTACTTCAAAGTCAGTCAATTAAAGTAATCACTTTAGCGTCCACTTTGGAAAATAAGGTTCAAGAAGTCAAGTGGGGTTATTGGAAGAGCAAACACGGTCGGACCACTTGGGGGTGAGTAATGATCCCATAATGTAGGGATGAATTATTGTCCATGAAGTATCCAAACACATAGGTAAAAAGATCAGTATCAGAACATGTATATATCAAAAGAGCAGTTACCAAGTCATGGTACCAACTTGTTCAACACTGCAACTTGTAAAATGACAACTATTTTTGTTCCATATAACAAGTTTTAGTTAGATTATGATTTGTTTGCCACAGACTATATAACCATTAATACATTCTTGAATAATTAGTTTGTTTTTTTGTTTAAATTTTGGGATGGTTTTGTAATTTTTTAAATTTTAATCAAGATAACAAGATATTTATTTTATTTATATTAGTAATATAGTTTTAAGATTATAAAATTTAATAATACATTCATAACTTATCAATTTTTTTTTAAAACTAATATTATGTATTTTATGTAATATATTTAAGAAGTACATAACCAAATTAAATTGCTTTTAACTTTTTTTCTTGAAAATAAGAATTTTTTAATTATGATTATATAATTCTTCAATGCATCCTTATCAAAAATTTGAGAAATTTACATCACAAATTTTATGTTAATTTTTTTAAAAATAAATTATTGGTTTCATGCAATAAGGATTTAACATAATACAAATGTATAAATATAGAGTTGGAATAGACAAGGTTCACAAATTTATTTTTGTATATAGTTATGTGATTCATCAAAAATTGGACCAACCACCAATTTATTTTGGGAACCAATAAATTAGACCAAGCATTTGGGAAGAGACCTAAGGTTGCGCCAGAAGTTCTTAGACAATCTGATCTCTCCAAGAACAAAGCTCTAGTCCCAATTGATAGGTGTCGAAGCCACCAATTAAAAATATATCCTACTACCAAGTTACAAAATAATTGTAGAAAATGGCAAGTAAGGTCAAATCCACAGAGACTAGAGATTAATAATATTCTTTTGAAAACTAGAAGAATTTAGTAAAGACTTAATTGAAGAAACTGAACGAGATCATAAAAGTAGAAATAGAGAAAATCGATTTAAGAATTCATTCCTGCCAAAGGTTGTTTCCATGCTAGTTCAACGGTGTTGATCATGGATGCAAATATAAACTCATCAATTAAATCAGTAGACCAGTTATAGTTGTTGAAGACGCTTTTAACAACTTAATCTTTCTGTAAATTGGATTAAACAAAACAATGCGCTTCGATTAATCTCTTACCAACAAATAATCTTAACTCGCGTATAGGATTCAATTCATTGATAGCACTAAAATTGATAAAGACATGATCCTAACCAATAAACCACACGCGTAGTTCATTCAAATTAGATTATTTGTTTCCTTAATATAACCTGAAAATATGGTTCTAATCAAGCTATATTATTTGCTACAATTGTTAACTCAACCAAACAATTACGTATTCGATCTCATTAACTAGCAATTTATTATCCTAATTAACTAAACAATTGGCCAAACCGTTTAATTAAACAGAAATAATAAACATCCACCAAAACCCAATAAACGCAGGAAATAAATAAACATTGAAGAATCAAAATGAGTAGGAATAAATGTTTAGATCTCACAACACTTCTGTAGAACTAAGCACTTCGACTAGACCTTAAGCTGGAAATAAAAGAGTTAGCCGTTTATGGCTATTTTTCAGCTAACAAAATGAAATCTGCTTCCGATAAATCCCCCTCAACTAACAGCCCTCCTCTCTTTATAAAAGAGGAGAATGTTCCCAGCCAAAACACGTAGAGATCCTCCAATCCAATAAATGATGATAAGGAAATAAAATCCTTAGATTCTTGATAATAAGAATTTAAGAAAACTGTAGGAGAAGGGAAGAAGACAGGGAAAAGAGTTCTGATAATGCCCGATGATCCTTATTCATGCTCTAACAGCCTTTAAATACAAAAGTTTGTCCTAAATATGTGGAACTCCCACACGACTAAAAAACAAAATAACAAACGAAATAACGTTGGTGGATTTCCCACCTACAACTGGAAATCAAAAGCAATAGAAAATCAAGCCATTACTCCTATAAAGCTGATACACGTTGAGGAGGTATCCATGATCTTCTGCATATTATTAGCAACAAGGGAAAAGTGGGCTGTTGAGATAAAGTCTAAAGACTGAAGTCAGCGAGCAGGTCTTGCACATAATGATCGTGTGAGAGAGAGAGCTACAGGTTGCTTGTACAGGAAGATGTTCTGCTATCAGTCCATCCGCCCCGCAAAGTCCTTGTCCTCAAGGACAAAAGTCTGGTAGGCTTTTGAAAATCGTCGGAGATTTTCCCATGTTGCGTCTGCTTCTGAGGCGCCAATCCACTTTATAAGCACTTCAGTAACTGGCCTATATCGCCCTTTCTGGATGACTCACTTTTCTAAAATCTTCTCAGGGGCTGGTAAAATCACGGAATCATCAGTGACATGAGGTAAAGTAGAAGTGGGAGGTGGCCTATCACCAAGATGTTTTCGCAAGAGACTAACATGGAAAACATTATGTATTTTTGCATCTTTAGGCAGACGGAGACGATAAGCCACAGAACCTATCTTCTGCAGTATTTCAAAGGGCCCGTAGAAGCGAGGAGAGAGCTTCAGAGAACTACGAAAGGCGACAGAAGTCTGTCTGTAGGGTTGCAATTTCAAATAAACAAAATCACCTACCTGGAAGTCCACCTCTTTTCTGTGTTTATCAGCTTGGAACTTCATTCGCTCTTGCGCTCCTTGCAAGTTTCTCTTCAAATCACGAAGGATGACGGTGCGATCCTTGAGATATGTGTCCACTGCATCTACTTGTGTCATACTCGGAACATACTAAATTATTATAGGCAGTGGTCTTCCATACACTACCTCGAAGGGAGAGATTTTTGTAGCTGAATGTTCACTCGTATTATAACCTAATTCAGCCCAAGGCAGCCATTCACTCCATTTTCGAGGTTGGTCTCCAGCGAAACATCGCAAATATTGTTCCAAAATTCTGTTAAGAACTTCTGTCTGTCCATCAGTTTGTGGATTAAAACTGGAGCTCATCTTGAGTTCTGTCCCCTGCAATTTAAACAACTGAGACCAGAATAAACTTATAAAAACCTTGTCACGATCGATGACGATGGACCGTGGAATCCTATGGAGTTTAACTACATGATTAATGAATTCTGCAGCAACTGTTGTAGCAGTATAGGGATGACACAAAGGAATGAGATGGCAATATTTGAAGAGGCGATCAACAACTACCAATATGACTGTGTAACCATGGGAAGGAGGCAGTCCTTCTATGAAATCCATTGATATATCTGTCCAAACTGTGTCCGGAATTGGTAGAGGTTGCATGAGTCCTGCAGGCTTCAAAGTCTCATATTTGTTTTGTTGACAGATGACACAAGTCTTGATAAACTCTTTCACCATTCGATTAAGCCCTAGCCACTGAAAATTCTGATGTATTTTTGATAGAGCCTTGTCATAACCAAAATGCGCCCCCATTGGTAAAGAATGATATTCTTTCAGAATCGCAGGAATTAGAGACCTATGAGGACTCAAAAAGATTTTTCCTTTGTAAAAATAAACACCATCCTTTACCTGGAAATCATGCCTAATAGGCTGCTGTCGGAAAATATTTTCATAAAAAGAATCCTCTTTTACTTCTGTTTGTAACTTCTTCCACCAATCAGCTACAGGTATGGATATTGCGGTCATTTGGAATTCTCCCAAACGTGATAAGGCATCAGGACCTTGATTTCATGTCCTCTCCGATATTCTATTTTATAATCATATCCCATGAGTTTCGGTAACCACCTCGCTTGAGTAGGAGTTGTGATTCGTTGCTCTAAAAGGAATTTGAGACTTCTTTGATCTGTTCTGAAAGTGAAGGGACGACCAAGAAGGTAAGGTTGCCACTTTCGAATTGCCTTCACTATTGCCAACATCTCCTTCTCATATGTGGAGAAATTCAATGCCGCTCCCTTGAACGCTTCACTGTAATAGGCTATAGCTCTCTGATTCTGTGACAAAATTGCTCCGATCCCGGTACCACACGCATCACTTTCAACGACAAACTCTTGGGTGAAATCTGGTAAAGCTAGTATAGGAGGGGATGACAGTGCCTCCTTAAGCTTTTCAAACGCCTCTGCTCCTTCTATATTCCAAGAGAACCCATTTTTAGTCAGTAAATGGGTAAGAGGGGCGGCTATACCTCCAAAATTTTGGATGAATTTTCTGTAATAGCCGGCGAGTCCAAGAAAGCCCCGCACGCCCTTTTGATTGGTGGGTTGTGGCCATTCCTTGACTGCTGCTATTTTCTTAGGATCAACCGCGACTCTTTGCTTTGAGATCAAGTGCCCCAAATAATCCACCTCCGTGACTCCAAACTGGCATTTTGTCAACTTGGCAAATAACTGGTGAGTAGTGAGAGTCTGTAGAACAGTTTCCAGGTGATGTATATGCTCCTGCCAGCTCCTACTATACATAAGAATGTCATCAAAGAAAACAAGGATAAACTTTCTTAAATATGGGCGAAAGATCTCGTTCACTAGAGCTTGAAAAGTGGCAGGAGCATTTATGAGTACGAAGGGCATTACTATGAATTCGTAGTGTCCTTCATGCATTCTGAAGGCCGTCTTGTGTATATCTTCTTCTTTGACTCGGATTTGATGGTAGCCTGATCGCAAATCTAGCTTAGAATAAATTTCCGTACCATGCAATTCATCCAAAAGTTCGTCAATGACAGGAATCGAAAATTTGTCCTTCACCGTAATATCATTCAAGGCCCTATAATCAATACAAAATCTCCAACTTCCATCAGAATTTTTTACTAACAAGACAGGTGATGAGAAGGGACTCCTACTGCGACGAATTAATCCTGATAAAAGCAATTCTTGGACCATTTTTTCAATCTCAGTTTTTTGATAAAAAGGATAACGATATGGTCTTACTGAGATTGGTTTGCTGTAAGGTTGAAGTGGAATATGATGATCCTGTGCACGATGTGGCGGAAGAGTTGTGGGCTGTTCAAATACGTAGCTATATTTTTTGAGAAGTTGTTGTATCTCAGGACGAGATTCAGTTATAGGGGTAGCTTCTGTGGCTTCAACCTGCAAAAGAAATGTAGGGCCGTGTACCATATGGAGCTCCTTCTTTTGCAATGGCTCTAATCCTCCCCTTCGGATGCCATAAAAAGTGTGAGATTGGTCCCCTTTTTAAATTGTAATAGTGAGAGTGGCATAGTCGGTCTCCACAGGTCCAAGAGTCGCCAACCATTGAACTCCCAAAACAATCGGGTATGCTGCAACTGGAAGAACATAAAAATCTGCTGTGGTGTGATATCCTTGAATAATCAAGGAGAGGTTAAGACATCTTCCCTGGCAAGTCATTTTTTCTTTGTTGGCGATGGTAATTTGAAGGTGCTGGTCTTGTATCACCGTTAAGCCACACAAATCCACCAAAGTCTGATCCACGAAGTTGTGAGTACTGCCGCTATCAATGAGAACTGCTACATCTCGCCCCTTTATTCTTCCTTGTAATTGTAAGGTTTGGGGGTGATCCATTCCAGCCATTGCATGTAATGATATGTCCGGCACCACTTCTGAAAATTCTGGTTGGTTGGTCTCCTCAATTTCATGATCCAAGCTATCTTCAATGGCGAAGAGTTGAGGTCTTTGACAGCGATGGCCTGGGCTGTACCGCTCGTCACAGTAATAACATAATCCTTTATCTCTTCTCTCCTTTGCCTCTTGACTGGAAATTCTACAAAAAGGGGGTTGATTATTGGTGGTTTTGGCAGTAGGTGGAGGTCCCAAAATGCTAGGTTGCACGTTGCTCCGGTTTGTCCAAGGGGTGCGGCTGCTACTGATATTTTTCTTTTGTAAATTTAGCTTCTCTTCAACCAATCTTGCTACTCCAATGGCATCTACCAAATGTCTAGGTTGTTTGATTTTAACATCCAACCTGATATCATCTTTAAGCCCTGCAATAAAACATCCTACCAAAAAAGGTTGAGGCAAGTTATCAATACGATGAGAAAGTTTCTCGAATTCTTCCTGATAAGCAGAAACCGTAGTGGTCTGTCTAAGGTGAGTGATTGCTTCTGAAGGATCTTCGTAGTCAGTAGGACCAAACCTGAGGAGAAGAGCCTTAGTAAATTCCTCCCATGTTACTGGTCCTTGGAATTTACCATACCACCTGTGCCATTGCAAGGCAATGCCCTCAAGATGAAAGGAGGCGAGGTCAACCTATTGATCAATTGCAATACCGCTGAACTTGAAATACTGCTCTGCCTTGTACACCCAACCTTGGGCATCCATACCATCAAACTTTGGGAAATGGAGCTTGAGTTTTTGTTGGTTGTTAGCGTAAGATGTGTTTCCTTGGTGAGAGGTATTTTCAGGGGACCTCTGCCCAAAGGGGTTCTCATTTTCTTCACGAGTGTGGTGAGAATTTTGTTGCGACAGCTCAATATTCTGGACTTTGGAAAGCAAGGTTTGCATGGTGGAGTGGATTTGATCAAACATGGATTCATGTCGACCAAGTGCTTCTTGTACCTCATTACGAAACTCGGTGTTAGTCTGTTGTCGATGGACCGTGGAATCCCATGGAGTTTAACTACATGATTAATTGTTATCAGAGCCAACACCACTTCTTCAAGTCCTCGTGCCAAGCTCACGGGTGGTGACGCCGGTATAGCAGTGTTCGTCCGGGACTAGAAAAGGTCTAGTGCATAGCCAGCTCGCCGGTGCCTGGGCTGTAAAGCGTGGTGGAATGCTACGATCTAATTGTCCCACATCGGTAATAAAAGAAATTGATGTGGAGTTTATAGGCTTATGGACTCTCCCACCCTTCAAGCTAGCTTTTGGAGTGTGGCTCTCCTAAAGTCCTTATCAATTCTCTCCCTGATTCTCGCTAGTGACTGCTGATAACCTTCCAAAGTAGATAGTTGTTATTAACTTCCAAGAAGATAGAACAACCCCTATGATTTAGAACTCCTACAATCCATTTAAAATTTTCCGAATAAGCCCAAATAATCGACAAATCAGCAAACTTTCCTTAACTGCCCAAAATAACGAGAGAAAATAAATCCATAAAAAATATCAAAATATCTTGCATTAAAATCGTAATTTCCATCAAATATTCAATAAAAATATCAACGTATCACCAATTCTCTTCATAGTCAGAGCAGTTGTCAAACCTGCAATGCCTCCTCCAACTATCACCACTTCTTCTTCCTCAACCCTCCGCTTCATAGTCTCCATCTCGTCTGTGTTAAGTGCAAGGTTGTTTATATCTATGATCCTGTCTCTGTTCTTGGAAGGTTGTTTATATCTATGATGTTTCGTGTTCTAACTTCAACTGTTTATATATGATCGAGTAGATGCATGTAATGACATATATATAATATACACATTGCATGGCGTCTAGCAATTTTGACCTACCTAGAAGTGCCTTTGACAAGTAATTCGTATACAGAGTAAACATGGAAGTTCTTCTAGTGGTCAACATGGGCGGCTCTGGACCACCCAGATGTTCTAATAGATTAGATTATTAGTTTTTAAAAATTGAAAACTAATATAAAAAAATTTAAAATATTAAAAATCATTTGTAATTCGTTATTATATATAACGGTGAATGTCAAATTTATTCATATTCTCTCCCTAACACTGTGTTTGGTTACCGCCTCCAGTATGCACAGACAGAACGAGACAAAAATTTGGAGACAGAACAAAACAAAAATTGAAGACAGTGAGATGTTTGGTTGCGGTGGACAGAATAGGAAAAATGTCTCCGTCTCGAGGACAGAAATGTGTTTGGTTGCAGTAGACAGAACAAAAAAAACAGTGTCAATGACGAAAATGCCCCTGCAGTATAATATGATTGGAAAGATGTAATTCATTGATTATTTTATAATTGTATCAATATTTATTTGAAGTGTATTTGTAATTTTTTAATTGT
>JAOQMQ010098364.1:0-15579 GCA_027563845.1 Erythroxylum subrotundum | reverse complement strand
TATCTTAACCCTTAAATGTGAATTAGCTTTTGGATATTTTTGGATGACATGAAAGGAGATGAGAGGTTATTATGAAGGTGACTAATGTATTGAATTGATGTAGAACAAGCATGAGTCTGGTGTGGGGGAATTTGATAAGATCTTATCTTGTTATATTATTTGATATTATCTCCTTTGTTTTAGATTTATTTTGGTGCTTAAATATGGAAATTGATGTTTGTTTTGTTTTAGGAGATGAAAATTGGAGATTGGATTGAATTGGGACTTTATTGATGATAATCGCAAATTTTGGAAAAAGTGAAGAGATTGATGCAGTGGATAAGGCTGTTCACTTGAAGAGTTGGAGTTTAACTGGGAAACTTTTCTTATCCCTATCATGTAGGAGTTTGAATTTAAATATGTTTTAGATAGACATCTTTACAAGTTAAAGTTATATTAGGATTAGATTAGAAAACCCTATAAAAGGGATATTTCTCACAACAGAAAAAGGTTCTCTCTTCTTACGTTTTTAACAATTCTTAGTTTTCCTTCCATTTTTGTTATTGGAGCAAAACCCATGTGTGGCTAAACTTAATCGTTCTGATTGAAGGAGATTCAATACTTTAATTGTAACCTTGTGAAGTTTTGTGTTTCAAACTTTTATTCACGTTTTAATTAAAGTATTTCTTGTTTTGATTTCTCATATTTCATTAATGATTAATATTTGATTAATCTGACAATTTAATTTAATATTGATTATTCTATCGCTATCTATGAATTCAGTGATCCGTAATTGTCATGAAGGAATGGTACAAGTAGAAAATAGGTTATTTGATGGAAAATAAACCCATGTAAATATGGAAAAATCATCTACTATAACAAAACCGTAATGTTTGCCACCAAAACTTTAGGTCCTAGTAGGACCAAATAAATTCATGTACACGAGTTCAAATAATTGGTTAGTAGTCATAATATTTTTAGGAGGGAAGATGCTTCTGATTTGTTTTCCTTTTAAACATGCTTCCCAAACCTGATTGCTCTCAAATTTCAAATTCAGTAATCCTCTTACTAACTCATTTTTGGACAATTTTGATGAAATGCTCATGCTAACATGTCCAAATCTTCTGTGCTAGATAAGTGAATCCTTTTCTATTGAAATAAAACACTTGTCACTTTGAGAAGATATATCTTCCAATTTAGCACAGTATATGTTCTAATTTCTAAGACCAACGAATACAATATTATTATTAAGATTGTCAATTATTTCACAATGTGATGTATAGAAAGTAACTCTTTAACCTTTATCACATAATTGACTTATGCTAAGCAAATTATGTTTCAATTCATCAACAAAAAGAACATTATCAATAGAGGCAGAGTTAGAATCACCGATTTTACCAATTTTGGTGACCTTTGCCTTGTTTTTATCGGCAAAGACAACGTTACCTCCGTCTTTCTTTTCAATGTAGTTGAAATGTGACATTTCACCTGTCATGTGTGTCAAATAGCCGCTATCAACTATCTATTGATTGTCCTTTGTCTAAGTTTTGAAGCATATCTCATCATCTCCTTAGTCGGCCATAAACCAAACATTGCCAACTTCCTTGAGCTCTTCTTCATTAAAGTTATCAAAATCCTCATCTAACCAAGCTGTAGTCATAGCATGCTTTTTGGGTTTTCTATTTTCTGTCTTGTCCTCTTGAAGAAGACCACATTCTAGTCTTGTGTGTCCAGGCTTCTTGCAGTGATAACATATGATTTGATTATTTCGTATATTGCTATTGCCTCTACTGCCTTTTGATAGGAACTTGTTATTTCAATTTTTCTTGTTTCCTTCTCTTTTCTTCATGAGCTTCTTTTTGTAGAAGCGGATATATTTTCTGACCATGAAGTTGAATTCGTCATCTCCATCCATTTATAACTCAGTATCACTTTCATCATCATTTCATGCATTTGATTCGTCAACTACTTTTAGTGTCATTCCTCTTCTGTATGAGGATCCTTCATCTCGCCTAAGCTCGAATTCATGAATCATTAAGTTTTCTCTTAACCAGTCATGTGAGATTGAATCAAGATCTTTTATGGTTTCCAGAGCTATCACTTTAGGTCTCCATTCCTTTGGTAATGATATTAGAATTTTTGTTACCAGCTCGTTATTTGGATATATGTTGCACAAGTTTTTCAAGGTAGTGATGATGTTGTTGAAACGTTCAAAAAAATTTTCTAATGTTTCTAACAGTTGCATTGACTCTTCCTTAAATAGGCATTTCCTCAATTAGTCATTGCTTCAATTGCATCCTTAGTCAACTTGAACAATTTGAATATGAATAATTTCAACTGGATCTTCGTCATTGGAACAACTTTCCATGTTTCCTTGAGGATTGGAAATTTTCTTTAAATTCCAACAACCTTTCTTCAGGTGACCTTTCTTGCCACAATTGCAGCATTTTAAATTCTTCTTACTTCTTGATTTTAATCTACTATGATTTTGGCTTGCAGTTTGACCTCGTTATGTTGATCTCCTCTCATCACCGTCAAGGCCTTCACATGTTGTGAAGTTGCCTGCCTGTCTTCCTTATTCTTGCATCAATTTTCCTTTTCTAGGACAGTAGCTGCATCATCATCAAAGACTAGAACATCTGTAAGGATATTATTTGTTAAGTTGATGATGAGTTGATCATACTTATCAGGTAAACTTTGAAGTAAAAGCTTAGCACATTCATTTGGCTCTATTTTACAACCCAACGAAGTGAGTTGAGAGAATAGAGTATTCAAAGTATTGATATGCTCTGCCACTGAAGTAGATTCCGCCGGATGTATTAACAGTACTATATATGTGAATAGTATCATATTTGAATGTATGAATAGTATCGTACATGTGAATAGTACCATATACTTTAATAGTATCTAGCTACAGTTCAGCTATAATGACTGTACAATTTTTAATTCAAAAATAAATGCATGAATAGTTGTCACCTTTCATAGTTATTATTTACTATTCACCAACTTTCACTGTGATCACTCGAACTCCGAACGAATTCTGCCAAAATATTCGTCGTAATTTTCTCACCGCGCTCTGATACCACTTGTTGAGAAAATCGACTAGATTAGAGCAAGTTTGTAGCTAAATAAGACTGAAAGGAATAGTAATGAAGAAATAAGTATACAGATTTTACGTAGAAAATCTCCAAACAAATTAGGATAAAAATAACGAGTAAGAAGAAGAAAGTTCACTATGAAAAAAAGAAGTTACAACCTCTCTCTATTTTACAAGGAGAAATATTTAACTCTCTCACAAAATAGGAGAAACACTGCCTACGGGGATTAAGGATTTTTTTTAATGATAACGGATGATTATAGAACTGTCTGGGAAAGCCTATTTATAAGCCCTCTAGACGCGTTTACAGCTATGTACAGATTGTCCACGACTGCCATCTTCCTTCTTTTTTTTCCTTCCTGCTATTTTTCACTTTGGCGCAGTCTTCCTTCTGCCTACATGTGGACAGTTGTTTACATGCAAGTTTCTTCCTTCCGTTGTTGACTTTTGTAAGTTAGCGAATATTAATGTTCAGTCTTAATAGAGCAATAAAAAAATTTAAGAATAATACACAAATATAATAAAAATCTTATAATTATAATCTTATCGTAATTTTATTTGTAATGTATAATTATTACATAGACTTCATCATATACATTTAAATATATATAAGATAAAAATACCTTTAAAATATTTTATCGTTAAATTAAAATCAACCGATTGGTTGTAGGACAAACCAACATCTAGTTCCAGCTACATTAGCTGCATTTTTGTTAGCGTAGGTAATTTCATTTGTTACTCGGCTCTTGCATAAAGAACTAGCAAAAGAGTTTATTTATACTGATCATGGATCACAAAATTCCACACTAAGCTGATGACATTGATCAACAGATGGAGACAGAATTTGGATATGACCATGAAAATCAGCTGAATTAAAACGTTTATTTGGTTTTAACCGTAACTGAAAACACGAGTAGATGACAGGTATTGACAGCGTCCAATGGCTTACGGCTTCAGCTTGACTTTTCCGTTTCCGATAAGTTACTTCCATCCCAACTATTTTTGGAATGCTTCTTTGAAAGTTCGAACAAATTATGCATTACTTAATCCTTGCATCTCCTTCATCTTAATCCTCAAAGATTTTGTACACGAACATACTCGTCATGTCTAACGCACGCCGTACTGTTTTGTTCCTATGTTTCTTGGGTCGATCAGATTGTTAAAAAACGTGAGATTTGGGAAGTGAAATGTTTTAACATTGTATATGGCTCATATGAACGCACATCTAATTTTAAAGTTTGAGAAAAAAAAAAAGGATTAATTATTAAAAAAAACTTAAACTTTACTTAATTTTATAATACTAACCTGAATTTTAAAAAATAAAATTAAAATATTCAAAATTTTAATTTGTTACGAAAAAGCTAGTTGAAGTTTTCCCTTAATATCACTGACATGACATATCACATCAGGTTAAAAGTTTGCCATGTCTTCAATTTTTTTTTTTGGGATAAATTTGGGCATAAGTCTACCCCAAAATGTGTTTTAAAAGAGTAAGTTTGTCATATATTTATAAACTATTTTAACATTCTTTACTTGCTCAAATTGAAATTCTTGACACATATCATTCAGCCCAAAATAAAGCTAGACATCTTATGAATATATTAGGCAAAAAGCTAAAAAGCTTAAGCTATGATATTATGATAAATTTGGACCTAACTCCGCCCCAAAAGGTAACATATAAATAGAAGTTTGCATACATTTATAAACTATTTTAATATAGTTTTGTCGGATATTTATAAACTATTTTAATATTATTTACTTGCTCCATGTAGAATTCTTGACATTTTCCACATAATTATTTTATAATTTTAATAAATTTGAAAAAGAAAAACCTAATAACTCATCCTTCATCTATCTCCTTCTCCACCTTTCTGGTTTTGTGTTTGTTTCGCAGGTTTTCTGGGCAGCTCTGACATTCTTCCAGTTTGGTTGCTCCGTCTTAGATTTACTTCAATACAGGGACGTGTTTCACCTTATTTTCGTCTACTTCTTCCTCATCATGCATCTTCATCACCGGGGAAGGGATTATGTTAACTTCGTTACACAAAATGCTAATATCTGTCTATATTGGTCTTTACTAGTGCTAAAACCACAATGTAGTTTTATGTGAAAAATGTCATATCTCTCCAAGAAATTTGGCTATGAATTTCATGTCTGAGTTGGTTTTACAATACCAAATGAGAAAAAAATTATAAGAAATATGACCTTCAAAGATGAGATGCTGCATTATAAGAGTAGGCCTTGAGTAATTGTCTTTCTTGCCTTTTCCTAGCGTCGGGACAACATACTAGTATTACGAGTATTTTTATTCAGTTGTGGACGAGTTGTCCACACTATCAAATTTTTGGTCAAACTATGACCACAGCAATTTTTATGTAGAATTATTGCCTATGAACCAAAACATGATAAATGCTAAAAGAGGATGAGCACTTATTAAAAAGATGCCTATGGAAGAAAGGGATTTAATTTCTAATTAGATGACAACAAACTCGTAACAATTTGGAGCTAGGACAAACCACACATTTAGAAAGTTAAATAAGAAAAGACATTTTAATATTAAGACTCAACTTTCAAAACTAACTCCCCTTATTAGACAGGTAGCTTTAGGACAAGTTTGATAGTTCACACTAAGTGGATTTGGTAGTATACATAAGAAATATAACCTCTATTCAAAATCATACAACCCTAATTGGATAGACTATCCAAACTTGAGATTATCGACCACTAATGTTAGCTTGATCGACCAATGTACAAGTACTGTAAGGATGAAAATATATATTCTTTTGACAAAATTTTGATTCAAAATCATTTCAAAAGTTTATTAAAATTAAAGATCAAAAGGTTTTCATTAAAGATTAAAAAAAGAATTTTCTCTTGATCTTGAAAGAATTCATGCATTATAACTTATAAGAAAATAATCATGCTATGATTGAACCTCCAATTTAATGAAATAACTAAGATAAGTATACAAGAAGGATTACAATAATTTTCTTAAATTTTAATATGCTTGATTATATTTTGTTATTGATTTTCACTTTTTTTAAAACTCTCTTAATTTACATATATCCTCCAATTTACTTTTTTTTTTTAATCTTTAGATTGCTCAATTGACTCTTTTAATCACTTTAGCCTTCCATTGAAGTTAAATTTTTACACAGTAGCTTATTAATAATACCAAGGATATCCCTTGACCTTTCATCCTTTTTGTTTTGGCTTATGTAGGAATATAGACATGAGTGATCAGACTAAACCATCTCTCAATGTGACTAAATTTTAGTCCTCAAGCAGGAGGTGTTCTAGTGATAATGATAAGATATTCGAAAGAAACATGCTGTATGGATAATGCGCACCATTAGTGTAGACCTAGCATATAAAAATCAAGGTGACAAACATTAAATGCTCTAGACATATTTGTTATGTGGAATGTGAAATATGGGTTCACACGCCCATGTGAGTGGTTTTTTATTCGAGTATTAGTTATGTGAGCTTATTATATAACTTTATTGTTAAGTTTTTCATCAAAATTTAAATAATCTTCTAGTGTTCATAAAATTAATTTTTAATGTTAATAGATATTTACTGCACGACCCTTATTTAGATTAAATTGACATTAAAATTAATGATTTTTATAAAGATTTATTTATAATGTAAAAAAATAGAAATATATTTCCAAATTTTAAAATATTTAAAAAAAATACTTTTTAAAATTTGAATATGTTTACTGGATGCATTAATAATTATTCAGTAAATATTGATAGAATCTAATATGTTAAGGATTTATTTTTTAAAAAATAAAATATTTATAATGCAAATCTCTCGGCCTGTCTCAAAATTTGAGTTTTTAATTTCGTATATTTTATCTAATGTAATTAATAGTATGTTAGGATATATACCAGTTTCAATACTTAGCATGATGTTAGTATTGCAAACATATAGATGTCCAGACTAAAACCATTATAAATTTCTAATGACTTTTGAAATTATTAAAGTTTAATAAAAATTAGGAAATATTGTATTGACTCAAGGAATATGAATTGATAAACTCAAAGTTATAGTTACACAATATTTATGTTTTGCTGTGGTTACTTTAAACTGAAACCGATGATTGCTTATCAGAAAGTAACTAGTGTGCAACAAATAAATCAACACACAAAATTTGTTACATCTACGAGGCCCTAATCCAGTTTAATAAACTTTCACCATAGTATAATTGTCTTACACAAGGATATTATGGAGCCGACACTACTCACTCTTTGACGCTATCTACTTGTACTTACACCCTTAAAAGTTATCTCACACTCTATAGCATGCCCACCTCATGCTAACCTCAAGTGACGATTTTGAAACAATGAATGAAATGAAGAAAATAATATCTTAAGTGATTAAATTAAAAATTACAAGAAATACAAATAATGCCCAAAATAAAATATCTTAACAATCCCCCCTTGACATTATTTGTCACATCAAAATCTCCCCTTGAAAAAGAGAAATGGAATCTCCCCCTGAATTCGATAATCATAATAAAAGATATCCAAATAACATTAAAGTCAATGTTAATCGTCAAGTCTACAATCAACTGTCACCAATAAAGCTACAAATACCAGCAGCTGAATAAACAAGTTTTTATATCCCCCTCGGGATAAAACAATGAAAAAAAGGCTAAGAGTCATGGGAAGAGGCTGAACGAAGAACTCGTGGCTTAAGCTGTCAAAGAGCATCCATATCAACCTGAAAAACACCCTCAATGTGATTGATCTCCGCAATTAAGGAAGCATGTGTATCTGTAGTTAGTACAGCAGGCTGTGCGGATAACCCAGACGAGGAGTATGGCAAATTGATCACCCATCCTGCTTGTTGACATTGAGGGTCTAAGGAGAAATATTCAGAAAGGACACAAGATCAGGTACAACAGAATCAACTCGAGAGACACCATATCCAAAAACTGAGTAATCAAACAAGGAAAACCCAATAATGATTGTTGTTTTTTAACAGCCATAAGCATAGCCTTAATAATTAACCTCCCCAGATTGAAGTTAACTTCTGTGCCTATCGCATACACACTAAGAAGCACAGATACGGACACGGACACAGACACAGACACGGGGACACACTAACTTCTAAAATTTGGTGGACACGGACACGGCATATATATATTATAAAATTTAAAATTAAGAAAAAAAATTCAGAATTCATAATATGATATATATTGATTGATGTATTTTAAGATTTCCAACATCTTGATAGTTCATACATATTTTGTACTTTATAAGCCCCTCTAAAAAAACATGGAGCATATATTCTATGGAGCATATATTCCATTAAGCAATGTCCGAGCGATCTCCAGACGTGTCCGAACTGTATCCACCGTGTGTCAGTGAGTGTCCGACACGGACACGTGTCTGATATGCGGACACGGCTCTATTTTGCCGTGTCCGTGCTACATAGCATACACAAACTTGGCCTGAGCAGGATACAGTCACAATATGGGTACTTGGCAACCAATTAGATATTAGAAGTTTATGACTAACAAAACACTTCTGTGATAGATTAGAGGTATAGAGTGTAGCAGTAGACGACCAAGAAGACAATTTACCACCAGTTAAAACACTAGCCAATATATCATTACTCATATCAAAGCCGTCCTTATACAACTGATCACCAATTAAATTGACAAGTCCCAAAAATTCATTCAGTGAATCAAGATCAATTTTAAATAGTCTCTCCTGCACGTAAACCATATGAAAGCACAGAGCAGTCTCATCCAACACTCCTTTATCCAAATTGCAGTAAAAATCTCGGACCAACGCAACATCAAAATGTTATGGCAATAATGTAGCATTTAACAAATGGATCTCATTAAGCAAGGTATCTTAATTAAATTGTTTATATTCAGCAATATTAATGGGATGATTAAGAACAAACCCACTTGAGGTGATCAAATCCCATTTCTATTGAGCTATTGAGGAATAGAAATTTGTGGACAAGGCTTGCTCCATTGAAAAACGAGAACGATACTGATGGCACGACATTTGAACTGACTTTTGATCCATTTATTTCATACGATCTCTAGAAGTGGAGGGAGAAACAGGCGAATTAGAGATAGCAGGAGGTGGTGGTTCAGTAGATTTAACATTAGCATCCTTAGAAGCAGATGAAGAATCTTCAACAAATGATTCTACAATAAGATGAAATAAAACTCGTTGAATATTAGCATTGGCAGATGGCGGCATCGGAATGGATGGAGGGTCAGGAAGCACATTAAGTGCCAACGAGGATCACCCAGCACCGGTGGTCATTGACCATCGAGGTAGGTCTTGCTCAAACGACATGATCGACAAGGTAGCTTACTGTGGTTGGTTGGTCGGGACGAGCTCGTGAAGGATAAGCTGTCGACGACCACCCCAAAAGATGAGAAGATGCGGGGCATTTAGGCTTTGCCATCGATGCTTTGGGAGAAAAAGATGCCGACAGAGATGGTGGTGAGGTGAGATGATGAGAGGCAGCAGTGGCGTGTGATGGTGAGAGAATCATGGGAGTGGGGTGCGAAAATGAAGAAAGGGGGAAGGAGCTGTTTAGGTGGGAAGCAATTCTTTAAAAACAAAGGAGGGTAATCGGTGTGCGACAGTAATTAACAAAAATAAGAATAGAAATTAAGGTTACCCTTTTTTATTTTTTGAATTTTTAATGGACTACATCAATGTGCTTCAAAATTTTAAAGCAAACAATCCCAGTACCCATTGAAGAGATTCAAACCTAATGGAATCAAGAGGTTTCGTGAAAATATTAGTCAGTTGCTTCTCAGTTATTACATAAGAAAGAACTGTAACTTTATTTTCCACTAACTCTCAAATGAAATGATACTTCAAATCAATATGTTTGGTTCTTAAATGTTGAACCGGTTTTTTAGAGATATTTATAGCACTCTTATTATCACACATAATAGTCAAAACATCTTGAGTAACTCCATAGTCTTCCAAAATTTGCTTCATCCATAAAAGTTGAGAACAACAAATACCAACTGCAATATATTCCGCTTCTTCTGTCAGCAATGAGATGGAATTTCGTTTTATACTGTACTATGAAATAAGATTATTTCCAAGAAAGTGATAACCCCTAGATGTGCTTTTTCTATCATATAAATTTTTGGCCCAATCCACATCATTATAACTAGTTAAATGAGAAGTTGAATCACATGAGTACCATAATCTAAACTCTGAAATACCACTTACGTATCTGATGATCCATTTTACTACTATCAAGTGAGACTCTTTGGGGTTAGATTGACATCATGCACACACTCCCATGCTATAACAAATATCAGGTCAACTCGCAATTAGATAAAGGAAACTCCTAAAGATTCTTCTATATAGACTCACATCAACACTTTTGTCATGATCATCTTTATTCAAATTTCTTAAGACACTCATTAGTGTTCTAGCGTGACGTGCACTTTCAAGCCCAAATGTCTTCACCAAATTATTTTTATATTTGTCTTGAGATAAGAAGATACCATCTTTCACTTGCTTAATTTGTAGTCCTAAGAAGAAATTCAATTATCCCACCATACTCATCTCAAACTCATTTATCATCATTTGACAAAGCCTTCCACCATCTTCGGATGAGTTGAGTCGAACTCTATATCATCAACATAAGTTTGTGCAATCATCAAATCATATCTGCATTTTTTTAGAAATAAAGTCTTATCTACACTACCTCGTTTATAACCTTAATTAAGTAGATATTGGGTGAGTCTCTCATACTAAACCCTTGGCACTTACTTGAGACCGTCAAGATCCTTTTTAAGCTTGAATACGTGATCAATATGTACTGAATCAGTGAACCCTTATGTTGTTTAACATATACTTCTTCTTGTAGAAATCCATTCAAGAACACGCCCTTCACATCCACTTGATAAAGTTTGAATCTTTTCATACATGCTATGACCAAAAGAAGTCCAATCCACTCAAGCCTTGCTACTAAGGAAAATGTTTATTCAAAATAAATGCCTTCAATTTGAGAGTATCATGGGCAACCGACCTAGTCGTCTTTTATGTCACATTATCTCTGTCATCAATTTTGTTGCAAAACACCGATTTGGTTCTAATCACATTCACTTTCAATGGCCTTGGCACCAATTCTCATACATCATTTCAAGCAAATTGTGCCAACTCTTCTTGCATTGCAGCAACCTAGAATTCATCTTGCAATGCTTCTTTCACATTCTTTGGTTTAAATAAAGAAGCATATAAGCCTTACAAGTTCTCAATAATCTATTCTTTTTCTTTCTCTAGTTTTTCTTTTATCACAAATCTTACCACTCATATTCTTAATAGGGTGACTCTGTCTAATTCTTGATGGAGGACCTTTATTGAAATCACCTTCCCTTGAGTCTTCATCATTCATAAAATTTTATTTTCAAATCAGATGTTTGGTTGGTTTCTTCTTTGAAGCAATCTAATGGTCCTTTGTCTGATTGGTTTCTTTTTTGGTAACAACTAACTGTGGATCTAAACATTCTCTGCTTTTAACTTCATTGTGTCTCTGTTTTGACGTGTGAATCTGGTTTTGAAGATTCTCTTCTACCACCTTATCAATTATTTGGTGCACATCATCTACAACAACATTTACATATTCCATCACTATCTTAGTTTTTTGGGTGAACATACGATACGCCTTACTATGTATTGAATATCCAAGGAAGATGCCCTCATCACTCTTACTTTCAAACTTCCCAAGTTGTTATTGATCTCTGAGAATGTAACATTTGTTGCCAAAAACATGGAAGTTGCCAACATCCAGTTTCTTTTCTTTCTATAATTTATAAGGTGTCTTGTTCAAGATGTTTCTAAGATGAGCTATATTGCATATGTGACATGCCATTTTTATTGCTTTAACCCAAAATCTTATTGATATTTTTCTTCCATTCAACATTGATTTGGCCATATCTTGAAAAGTGTGATTCTTCCATTCTACAACTCCATTTTTGTGTGGAAATTTAGCTGCTAAAAACTCTTGGATAATCCCATATCTATCATAAAAATTGTTAAAACTTGTATTCTCAAAATACCTTCCATGATCAAATATGATTCTCAAAATCATCATATTTTATTTATTTATAATCCGCACACATAAACTTCTAAATTCCTCTAATGCATTTGATTTTTCTTTCAAGAAAGCTACCTAAGCATATCTAGAGTAGTTAACAACACATGTCAAGAAATACCTCATCCTACCAATACTAGCATGTTGTATTGGGCTTACCAAATCTATATGAATCAATTCCAATACACGAGAAGTTGTATCGTTTCTTACCTTTTTATGTGGTACTCTCATCTATTTTTCCATCTAGTAAATGCTACCAATAGTCTTGTCAACTTTGTTCATCATAGGAAGCCTTTTACCGCTTCAAATTTGCTCAACTTGTTGTTGAGATCATAATTGACGTCCCAAGCTTTTGGTGCCATAGATTAATATTATCATATGTGGTTAAATTACAAGAAGTAACAACCTGTAACATGTAGCAATTATCTGCAAATCGTTTGCCACTTACTAAACACTCTCCTTGGTCGTTTAACACCTTGCATTCATCACTAATGAACTTGACTAACAGCACATCATCACAAAGCTAGCTAATACTTACCAAGTTAGCTTTAACACTGTCCACATGAAGCACATTTTTCAAATGAGGCAATTCATCCATGCAAAGAGTGCCTCTACCAATTACCGTTTCTTTCTTCCCATCACCAAATGTGACGTGACCATCCATACAAGTTTGATAATTTATCAAATAGCTTTTTTCACATCTCATACACCTTGAACACCCACTGTCAAAGTACCATCCATTATGAGAGTAGCGCACATGGATTTAACAGCCACAAGGGCTTGTAATTTATTATTTCTAACAAAAAAGTGACATGTAGGCACAAAATTTCTCCTTACTTATTAATCTTGCTCCTTTGACAAATCTAACTTCACTATTTTGCTTATTATTCGAGAACATTCACCTTTATAACAAACACTTTGAAAGTCCCCTTTTTTTAAACCAATTTTCAGCAGTTTGTCTAGCTTCTCGATGCCACTATTCAATATTCTTATTCCTTTCTCCATATTGATCTACTTTAACTTTGTTTCATCAAGTCATCTATTGTTGACAATAACTTCATCTCTAGATCTTGAATGAAATATTTCATGGTTGAATTCTCCCTCTTTAACTTCTCATTTTGTTTACACGTTTTCACCCATTTATCATACATTAATTAATAGGCCTTGCAAATATCTTCCTTTCTGAATTCTAAGTCATTGTCATCATATCACAATTTGAATTAGAATTTAGTTCTAAAACATTAGTTTCTTCACTGGTAGCTACTAAGAAAGTAATTAGACTTTCGTTATATAAACAAAACAACGCAGCATTATGACTCACAATTTTTTCTTCGCTGCCATACTCACTTTCATATAATACTTCTCTTTTCTCCTTTTAAGAGTCTTAGCACATTCCTCTTACATATGTCTGAAACCTTGACATTTATGACATTGTATCTTCTTTACCTTCCTTTCACCTTTTTGAGTTTTTGCTTGCTTATTGAAGTTACTATTTGATGAACTCCCACCATTTTGCCTGAACTTAGGTCTATCTTTCTTCACCTTCTTCAACCATTTATTGAAATTTCTTGCCAGCAACACCAGATCATCATTTTCATCAGAGTCATCTCCTAAATCACTCATAGATTTAGCAACTTGGGCTTACAGTGCTAATCCTTTGTTCTTTTCACACTTGTCTCTCAACAGGTTCATCTCAAAGTTTGTGAGAATTCCATTTACCTTATATAAAATAACTCATTAATATCATGAGCTTCTTCAATAGTTACAATCTTTGGTATTAATCTAGGAGGTAATGATCTCAAGGTTTTCTTGACAAGTTTTAGATTTGAATACCTCTTCCTAAATTGATGTGCTTGATTGGCAATATCACGCAGCCGCTCATCAAAGTCTCCAATAGTTTCACTTTCCTCCATCTTAGGATCTTCAAATCTAGTAGACAACATTTGAAGTTTCGATGCAATCACTTATTTTGAACCCTCATGGATGGTTTGTAATGTATCCTACGCTTCTTTCGTTAATTCACATGATGATATCATACTAAAATGTTCTTTATCTACAGCACTGAAAATTGCATGCATTACTTGAGAGTTACCGAGTACTCCCTCTTTTTCAGCCCATGTCTAATTAAATGGATCTTTATGTACCGCTTCATTCTTTTCATCAGTTGTCATAGGATGAGTACAGTCATTCAACAAAGAAGTCCATGCTTTAGTTCTTTATGCTTGAATAAACACTTTCATTCTCGATTTCCAAGAAGGATAGTTAGAACCATCTAGTAGCGATGACCTTGTAATTGACGCTCCTTCTTTAGTAGCCATAAGTGCGGAACACTGATCTACTCTAATTTGACACACCAAGTTTTGATGAGGTGAACCTTGCTCGAATGCCAATTGATAAACCTAAAGTTGTAGTTCCGCAAGATTTATGTTCTACTATAGTTGTTTTAAACTGAAACTGACGGTTACTTATCAGAAAGTAATTGGATTAGCAATTGTGAATTTTCAAGAATTTAATCACAAGTAGAAAAGCTTAATGTACAGCAAATAAATCAACACGCAAAATTTGTTAACGTAGTTTGACACCCACGAATTACGTTTGCGGGGCCCTCTCCTAGATTAATCAACTTTCACCAAAGTTCAATAGTTTTACATAAGGCTATTATGGAGCCAAAACCACTCACTCCTTGATGCTATCCACTTATACTTACAGCCTTGAAAGTTATGTTATACCTAATAGCATGACCACCTCATGCTAACCACAATAGAGGATTTTGAAACAATGAATGAAATGAAGAAAATAATATCTCAAGTGATTAAATCAAGAATTACAAGAAACAAAAGAACACTTGAGTCATAGAACACTCCCCTATGTGTATAGTTGCATTAAACCGTAATCTTGGAGAGACATTCAACAAAAATCTGCTATGAACCTTTTAGTTGATCATTGAAAACAACACGCATAGCAACAACAAAGAATAGATGGATGGATCGTGTAATTGTTTACCCAAGCATACGAAAACATAGCCGCCAAAAATCAATGAATCTATGATATGTGTTCTATTGATTATACATTTATTCCATAATACTTAGTAATTAATGATATGAAAATGCTTAAAATACTCACTTCAGTTCATACTTGATTTTAGGTACAATTTGGAAGCGAATGAGCTAAAATGAGTTGAAAACACAATATTTGAACCTTCTTCTTGAGATTCACACTTACTTGTCTTCACGGAGAAAGAAGAAGAAGGATTAGAGCAAGAGGAGATAATAAAATGTTGGACCCCGATTCCGGAGCCCAACGGACTGACACATAAACCCTGACCATAAACTTAACTTTGACCACTTTTGGTCCGAATTCTACTACTCTTAACCTATAAGTCAAATTGAATTCCATTTATT
>JAOQMQ010098224.1:0-15614 GCA_027563845.1 Erythroxylum subrotundum | reverse complement strand
GCACCCTGTACATATGATGTACACCCCGGGATTTTCCTACAAATTGTACTTTGGATAGAATTATATTCTATGAAAAATTCTTAACAAACTCCCGTATTTATTCAATCTAACATATTATATTTATCCTTGTATATTTATCCAATCTAACAAATTATATTTATCCTTATATATTTATCCAGTCTAACAAATTATATTTATTCTTTATATTATCCACATTAACAAATCACGTCCACATTATTTGTTGGGCTCCGTCTTCAAAGCCCAACGATCGAACCGAAGTTAAAAAGCGTGAGCGGGTTTCATTGTAGGGTTATTTCAACGAACCCTCACTGACCTTGATTCACTCTTTTTAAACTCAACACCAGGCTATAAATTCCTATGGGAAGGTAGAAAAACGCGTCAAGGATCCAATGTTTCAAGAATCGCCTCAATCGGAGGTCGGATGAGAAAAATATGGTCAAACGAATCCAACATGTTCTTGGCTCTACTCATATTAGATTGACTTTGTTTTTGGACGGTTTAAAAAAAAACTTCTAAATCTACAACTTTCATAAAAATCTCGAAGTGAGATTCGGCCTTTAAAAGAATCAAAAATGGAACATAAGGTATAAGGAAAACAGGGCATAAAAACTAAGACGAAGCATTCAAAGACGAAACAAAACTACGATGGAACGAATCTAAGACGAAGCATTCTGAGACGAAACATCTTAGCGGACTAAGACAGAACAGAACTAAGACGAAGTAGAATTGGAAACGAAGCGAAACTAAGACGGAGGAAAAACTAAGACGAAGCAAGCTAAGACAAAACAAACTAAGACGGAACGAATCTAAGACGAAGCATTCTGAGATGAAACGTCTTAGTGGACTAAGACGGAGCAGAACTAAGACAATAGAAACTAAGACGAAACGTTCTGAGACGAAACAAAACTAAGACGAAGCGGGGTCAAACTAAGACGAAGAAGAAAGTCAAACTAAGACGATAGAAACTAAGATGAAGCGTTTTGAGATGAAACAAAACTAAGACGAAGCGAAGTCAAACTAAGATATAGTGTGGTCGAACTAAGACGAAGAAGAAAGTCAAACTAAGACGATAAAACTAAGACGAAGCAGAATCGGACACTAAGCGAAGTCAAACTAAGACGAAGAGGAAAGTCAAACTAAGATGAAGAAGAAAGTCAAACTAAGACGATAGAAACTAAGACGAAGTGTCTTAGGTACAGATCTAAGACGAAACGGAGGTCAAACTAAGACGAAACGTCTTAGGTACAAATCTAAGATGATACACTGTTGGAAAGTTAAAAATTTTAACTACCACCCTCAGGGAGACTACTTTGTCTAATCCAATCCCGATTATTCTAGAATTTCCCCAGAAGCTAGAACCGGAATTTTACCCTTATAAAAGACCTGAAATATGAAATGCAATAAAGGGCTTGGAAAATCATAAGCAAAATAATCATATTTCATTAACAAAACCAAGCATAACTTGAACTTAGCTTTAATTACATATCAACACACTCATCAGAAGCTTAATACAAACAAGTGGATGCTCAATGTTTGATATGCTTATAAAGCTAACCAAATGTGATTGAAACTAACTTAATTTCAAATGTTCTAATATCTTGAAGTTTCTGAAGCCTTGCAAGGATCACCGATCTTCTCGATTTGCACCTAAGGAGGGAAGGAATGGGGGGAGCTACACAGCTCAGTGACTAACATATTGACATTCATTAATAACTGACCATAAATTCATGCATATGCATATACGTATATATGTATATATTCTAATTTGAGCATTCTTAACTTTTGTTTATCACTATCATCACATAACACTCAAATGCATCATTCATGGCAAGTTTAAAGATGCAATGCACAGAAATTGGCTCGAGGGTCCCATGAAACAGAATGAGGAAACCGAAGTTTACCCCATGAACAGAATGAGTCCATTTCGGAGGTCATATGCTACAAGCGGGTAGCCGAGAGAAGGCTCTTGTGAACGTGCACGTGACGAACATAATGGTTCCACTCTCGCGCAAACAAAAGGCACATATTCGTTTTCTCATAAGCTTATACTTTTATGCTTTATCCTTATTTTCATTTAATGCAAATGTCATGACCTTTATTGAGGAAAAACATAGCCATATTTCACCATGCATTTTTCCACATTTACAAACCAGACATTTCAACAATCAAATACAACATATACACATACGCAGGAATTTGCCCAATTATACTATAACCCTAAATATGTTACCCACCTGGATAGCTTGCGGAAACCAAATCAAGCTTGACTTTCCCTTTGCTCTTAGGTAGGATTCCCTTGATCCCCTACAATAACCAAGGTTCCAAACAAAACAACATTCATATCAAATTCATAACTTAAAAGAAAATCATACAATTTCAACAAATGCAAATTGAACGCAAATCTAACCTACCCATAACCCATCTAGGTTAGAAAACCTAAGACCTAGCTTAGAAACCCTAAAATCAATTGGGTTCCCAAAATCCATTTTCTCCCAACACAACTCATTCCTTTAATAGAGCGAAAGAGAAAAGATGGTTAACCCACCCTTAACAAGTTGATTTCTCTTCTTTCCTTCTTTCACCGAAACCCTTCTCTTCTCTCTCTAAATTTTGTTTTCTCACTCTTCTCCCTCTTAAATTCACGTTTTTCTCCTCTTAACAAGCAAAACAGCACATCCTTTTCCTATTTCTACCCTTAATAAGCCCAAAAAGTCCATCTTACCCTTCCTTATAGGCTTATGCTCTTTTATGCTCAAGTGATCTCCCAAAAATGTCCATGAACATCCTTATTTCATCAGCACTTTACTTCTATTTATCCATTCCACGAATCCTAGTAACCTTGACACCATTATAGTTCTAAAAATTAAATATGTCTAAAGTCTAAAATTATTTAAAACCATGCTTACTTAAAGAAAAATTTTCTAGGGTCCAACAATTCTTCCCCCTTAAATAATTTCGTCCTCAAAATTCTTACTTGAGGCATTGAAGAGGTGTGGATACTTCTCCTTTATGGCTTCCAAAGGCTCCCATGTTGCCTCCTCAATTAAATGGTTTCTCCATAAGACTTTAACTAGTTTCACAACCTTGTTTCTCAAAATCTTTTCCTTCGAATCTAGGATCTCCACTGGTTGCTCTTCATAATGTCAAATCCTCGCTTAGCTGAACCTCTGAAGGTTGAACTATGTGCGAAGGATCCGACCGGTACTTCCTCAGCATTGATACATGAAAGACATTGTAAATCTTAGATAACTCCGGTGGCAAAGCTAACTTATAGGCCAAGGGCCCAATCTTCTCAATAATCTCATAAGGACCTATATATCTCGGACAAGCTTGCCCTTCTTACTAATCTCAAGACTCCTTTCCATGGAGGAGCTCTAAGGAACACTTTGTCTCCCATTTCGAATTCCATTTCCTTTCTATGTGCATCTATGTAGCTCTTCATTCTGTCTTGAGCAGCTTTAAGTCTATGTTTTACCAAATTAATCTTGTCCACTGTGACTTGCATCAACTCAAGCCCTACAAGTTTCCTTTCACCTTCCTCATCCCAACAAATAGGAGTTTTGCACCTCCTACCATACAAAGCTTCATAAGGTTTCATTTGAATTCCTGAGTGATACGAATTATTATAGGCAAATTTGATTAAAGGAAAATGATCATCCCATGAGCCTTTGAAATCCATAACACAAGCTCTCAACATTGCCTCCAATGTTCAGATTTTTCTCTCTGATTGCCCATCAGTCTGTGGATGGAAAGCTGTGATAAAATGCAACTTTGTTCCCAAAGCTTCTTGTATACTTTCCCAGCACCTGGAGGTGAACCTGGGATCTCTATCTGAGACTATCAAACTTGGAATCCTATTAAGTCTGATTAACTCATCTATGTATTTCTTGGCCAACACACTCAACGAATCCGTCTGTTTAATTGGCAAAAAATAAGCAAACTTAGTTAGCCTATCCACAATCACCCATATTACATCATGCTTCCTACTGGTTCTTGGCAATCCCATCAAGAAATCCATAGTAATCTTTTACCACTTCCATTCCGGAATAGGCAAAGGTTTAAGCTTGCCTGAAGGTGCCTGGTGCTCAGCCTTGACTTGCTGACACACTAAACATTTACTAACATACTCTGCAATATCCTTCTTCATTCCCTTCCACCAAAAGTGTTCTTTCAAATCTCTATACATTCTAGTACTCTGCAATCACCTTATCCCCTTGCATCAATACACAGCCTAATCCCTTCCTTGAGGCATCATTGTACACTAAGTATCTATCATCACCCAAAGGCAAAGTCAAAATCGATGCACTCGTCAATCGATGCTTAAGCTCCTCAAAGCTTTTCTGACATTCATCCGTCCATACAAACTTCTGGTTCTTCCTGGTCAACTTGGTAAGTGAAGCTGCTATTATAGAAAAGCCCTCTACGAACATCCGGTAATATCCAGCTAAACCCAAGAAACTCCTCACTTCTGTTATATTCTTAGGTGCTTCCCATTTTACAATTGCTTCTATCTTCCTCGGATCTACATGTACCCCGTGCTCTGAAATCACATGCCCAAGAAACACTACTTCCTTTAGCCAGAATTCGCATTTGTCGAATTTGGCATACAACTCGTTCTTTCTCAAAGTCTCTAGGGCAGTCTTCAAATGTTCCTTATGCTCTGTATCACTCTTAGAATAAACCAATATGTCATCAATGAAGACAATGATAAACCGGTCTAAGAAGGACTTAAAGACCCGATTCATCAAGTCCATGAAAGCTGCAGGTGCATTTGTTAACCTAAATGGCATGACCAAGAACTCAAAGTGGCCATACCACGTTCTAAAAGCCGTCTTTGACACATCTGACTCCTTTATCCTCAACTGGTAATAACCCGATCTCAAATCTATCTTAGAAAAGACCCTTGCCCCTTGTAACTGATCAAAAAAATCATCTATACTTGGAAGAGGATATCTGTTCTTGACAGTGGCATGGTTAAGCTTCCTATAATCCACACACTTTCTTAAGGATCCGTCTTTCTTCTTTACAAAAAGGATCGGAGCTCCCCAGGGCGAAGAGCTTGGCCTTATGAACCCTTTCTCCAACAACTCCTCCAATTGCTCCTTAAGCTCCTTCAATTCCGCCGGAGCCATTTGGTAAGGCGGAATTGAGATCGGCATTGTGCCCGGAAGAAGTTCAATGAGAAATTCAATTTCTCTAGGTGGTGGTAGTCCTAGTAACTCCTCGGGAAAGACATCCAGGAATTTCTTGACTACAAGCATATCATCGAACTTCCCTCTATCTGCCCACGTGTCTACCACATAGGCCAAGAATGTCTCACACTCTTTCCTCATCATTTTCTCTGCCATCAAAGCCGAAACAACTCTCGATGAGCTAAATTTCCTGTCTCCTATCAACATCACCTTTCTTCCATCATCCAACTCGAACTCCACTATTTTATGTTTGTAATCTAAGTAGGCATTATACTTCTCTAAGGCATCCATACCCAAAATCAGATCTAAGCCTCCCATCTTCAATGGCATTAAATCCACCACTAAGTGTTCCCCACCAATACTTATCTTACACTCTCTATACACTTGACTAATAACAATATACTGGTCGATTGGAGTACTCACTATCAAAGGAGTCTCCAATGGGCCCACATCTTTACCAAACATAGTTTTACTCAATGAAACAAAGGAGTGGGTAAAACCCGGATCAATCAAAATAATCACATCATCATCAAATAATTTTATCATACCAGTCACCACTTCTGGAGCGGCCTCTGCGTCCTCCCGTGTCATTGCAAACACTCTAGCTGGTGCTTGCCCCCTTGGTCTTCCTGGAGGGTTCACTCTCCTTATTGCATCAGAGCTGCCCACTTCAGTTGCGGTCTTTTTCCCCACTGCTTCAGTTCTCTTCGAAATTTGCATCTATGCTCCCTCTCTTCTTGCTTACCGCGGACACTCTCTAGCCATGTGCCCCTTCTCTCCACATTTGAAACAAGCTCCAGTCAACATATAGCATTCCCCTCCATGGAACTCGCCGTAATGGTCGCACTTAGGGACGGATGACTTGTCCCCTTCTCCCCTTCTACCGCTTCCCACCGTTGAGGCTTGATGGGAAACAGTAGAAGTCCTTATAGGTTGAGACCTGCTTGCACCACTGCTCCTCTCCTCAGACTGTACAAGGAAAGGCCTGGCACTCCTCTAGGGCATCGAAGTACCACCTCCCCTCTTGAACTGTTCTCTCCCCTTTCTCTTTTTGCTCATGCCACTCTTTATGTTCTCAATGTTCTCAACCCTCAAGGCCGCCTCAACCAACTGCTGAAAATCACATAAATTTTGCACCACCACTTTCTCTCTTATGGCTAGGTGTAATCCTGATTCGAACCTATGACACTTAACTGCCTCACTCATCATTAACTCAACTGCATATCGAGCCAATTGCGTAAATTGGTGCTCATATTCGCTCACTGTCATTTCCCTCTAGGTAAAACTCAAAAATTCTCTTTGCTTCTGCTTAATATACACCTCAGACAGGTATTTTTTCTTAAACACTACTAAGAGATCCTTCCATGCGAGCACTGATGGTCTTATGGTCTTATCTAGATCCCTGGAACACTTTCTCACCAATGCAGAGCATCCCCTTGTAGAAGGCTTGCAGCATATACCACTTTCTCATCATCCTCACAATCCATCTGATCTAGTATCCTCTCGGTCTTTCTCAACCAAATCTAGGCTTCTTTTGGATCCGTTGTCCCATAGAAGTCTACTACCCCATACTTCCTTAACTTATCAAACTGTTTCCCCTTCTTAGCTGTGGCCGGAGCAGAAGGCTGTGACATTTGACTCATAGCCTGGACAAATGCCTGAGTAAAGGCTTGGAACATCCTCGGATCTAATAGAGGCATTTGTTCCAGTGGAACAGGCGACTCTTACGTTTGTGATTGAATGGACTCACTACCTTGCCCTACCGAAGCCTCAGCATTTCTTGGGGCTACAGATTCATCAATACTCTCCTCCCTTGGTGGAGAGTCAGGTGCAATTGATCCTTGCAATACTCCTCGTGTCCTTCAACGAGGTGGCATCTTACTCCTTCAATGCAAACATTAACTATTGGCTTACACTTGATCTTAATCTTATTTCCTACATGTATGCATGACATGCATGTCATTTAATGCAACCAATCAATTTAACAATGCAACCCGTACCCACTTAACCTAACACTTCATCCCACTATGCATACTAAGCCTAGGAAAAACCTAGGGCTCTGATACCACAAGATGTTGGGCCCCGTTTTCGAAGCACAACGATCGAACCGAAGTCAAAAAGCGTGAGCGGGTTTCATTGTAGGATTATTTCAACAAACCCTCACTGACCTTGAATCACTCTTTTTAAACTCAACACCAGGCTATAAATTCCTATGGGAAGGTAGACAAACGCGTCAGGGATCCAATGTTTCAAGAATCGCCTCAATCGGAGGTCGGATGAGAAAAATATGGTCAAACGAATCCAACATGTTCGTGGCTCTACTCATATCGGATTGACTTTGTTTTTGGACGGTTTGAAAGAAAACTTCTAAATCTACAACTTTCATGAGATCTTGAAGTGAGATTCAGCCTTTAAAAGGATAAAAAATGGAACAAAAGGTATAAGGTGAACAGGGCATAAAAACTAAGACGATGCATTCTGAGACGAAACAAAACTAAAACGGAACGAATCTAAGACGAAGCATTCTGAGACGAAACGTCTTAGCGGACTAAAACGGAGCAGAACTAAGACAAAGCAGAATCGGAGACGAAGCGAAACTAAGACAGACGAAAAACTAAGACGAAGCAAGCTAAGATGTAACAAACTAAGACGGCACGAATCTAAGATGAAGCATTCTGAGACGAAACGTCTTAGCGAACTAAGACGGAGCAGAACTAAGACGATAGAAACTAAAACGAAGCATTCTTAGACGAAATAAAACTAAGACGAAGCGGAGTCAAACTAAGACGGAGCGGGGTCAAACTAAGACGAAGAAGAAAGTCAAACTAAGATGATGGAATTATGGCAATAGAAACTAAGACGAAGCGTTCTGAGATGAAACAATACTAAGACGAAGCGGAGTCAAACTAAGACGGAGCGAGGTCAAACTAAGACGAAGAAAAAAGTCAAACTAAGACGATAGAACTAAGACGAAACAGAATCGGAGACGAAGCGAAGTCAAACTAAGACGAAGAGGAATGTCAAACTAAGACGAAGAAGAAAGTCAAACTAAGACGAAGCGTCTTAGGTACAAAACTAAGACGATACAGAACTAAGACACTACAAAACTAATACAAAGCATCTTAGGTACAAAACTAAGACGATACACTGTTGGAAAGATAAAAATTTTAACTACCACCCTCAGGGAAACTACTTTGTCTATTTCAATCCCGATTATTCTAGAATTTCCCCAGAAACAAAAAGGGCAAAAATTAGAAGAGAAGAGGAAGATGTCGTGAGCAGCCACAAAGGGAGGAGAGAAAAGGTGAGGGAGAAGAGAAAAAGAGGAAAAATCGAAAAAACTTGGGGAAAGGAGGAAAAATTCATGGAAAGAAGAAGAAATCAAGGCTTTCAGGGTAAGTTCTTCATCTTCTTCTTGCTTTAGTAGAAAGAAATGGGTTGTTGTGTTGTGATGAAGAAGTTCTAGAGAGAGAAAGAGGTTTGTGTTAGGAATGCTTGGAGGAAGAAGAAGATGGTGAGATCCATTGGGTTTTTGGGTTTCTAAGCTAGGTTTTGAGTTTTCTAACCTATATGAACTATGAGTAGGTTAAATTGGAGCTTTATTAGGGTTAATTTTATTTTGTTGTAATTATGGAAATTTAGGAAATTTCTAATTGAATTGGAATTAATGGAAATTTTGGTTGTGTTAGGAAATCAAGAACCTACCCAAGAGGAAGAGGAATGACACAATTGAATTTGGACTTTCAAGAGTTATAAGGTGGATAATATATTTATGGTTGTTGTGTGATGTGCAAATGCCCTATTTGTATGTTTATGCTTAGAATTGGTGAATTTGAATTGTTGTGATTGTATGAAAAATGTATGATGATTCATTATCATGTCATGCCATGAAAGATGAATGGCTTTTTGTGTGATGAATTATGACCATGTTATACCTTGAAAAGGTTATGACATTTTGAATTGAATTATGAGCATGATTATGCTATGCCATATATTATGGCATTTTGATTAAATGGAAAGAAGAAAAATCATGAGAAAATGAGATTGTGAATGATTGAATTGAAGCATGAGATTTGATTGTGTTTGGGCGAGAGAGGAACCGTTTCGTAGTCACGTGCACATCGACGTAAAGCCTTCTCCTGGCTGCCCGCTTATGGCCCACGAGATCTGAAAAATGGACTCGTTTCGTTCATGGTGTAAACTTCCGTTTCGCCGTTTTGTTTCACGGAACCCTCAAGCCATTTGGTTGTGCATTTGCATTTTGACATGTTAAGCTATGATGCAAATTGTGTGTTATGCTTGGATGCAAAATTTCATCAAATATGTTTAATGTGATTATGTATTGCATTATGAGTTGTGAATGTTGAATTTACGTTGGTGGATAAAGATAAGATGAATATGCTTATATGAATAAATGCATATATGTTTGATTGTATGGCTCATCGCCAATGACTATAAATATCTTAGTCACTGAGCTGTGAAGCTCAATCCAATATTTTTTCCACTCCTCAGGTGCAGATTGAGAAGATCAGTAAATCCTTGCAAGGCATTTGGACAATTCCAAGAGAGTTAGCTTTTGTACTAAGTTAGTAGCTAGACTTTTGGATAGCTTTACAAGCATACTGAACATTGAGCATCAATTCTATTTTTGTAACTTGTGTTGAGACTTTGATGAAATGTCGATATGTAATTAAAGCTATGTATGAACTTCATTTGATTTGGAAATGAGAATGAGAACTTGAAAAGTTCCCTTTTGTATGATTATGTGATTTTAAAGTTTGAATATGATGGATGTGCATAATCTATTTGTTGAGAATGCCAATTGTTGCTAGTATTAGAATAGCATGTTGGAGTTGGGAAGCTTGTATGTGATGAATCTTTGGAGTTGAGGTTGGAGAGTTTAATGAGGTTATTTTGGTATTTAAATGGATATGAAGTTGTTTTACACTTGAAGGGTTGCATTTGGGGAGATTATGAGTGTATATGGTGTTAGGATGGATGTTGGAAGCATTGGAGAGACTTAGGAAGGAGTTTTGGGTCACCCATGTCCGTTTAATGGACATTAGGTCCGTTTAACGGACCTTCTCGGGTGAAAATGGCTTTTTAGCCAGTGTATGTCCGTTAAACGGACATGCATGTCCGTTTAACAGACATTCTCGGGTCAGCTACAGTAAAATCGTGATTTGTGACCCTTTTCAAGGCCGAATCTCGCTTTGTGGTCTTCATGAAAGTTTTATATCTAGAAGTCTTCTTTCTAATGGTCCAAAAACGAAAGCAATCAGACATTTGTAGAAAACGTTATGGCAATCACGCCAAGATAGGTATAAATTGATTGATGGTATAAACATATTAGACTCTTTTCGTCATAACTTCCTCATCCGACCTCGAAATGAAGTAATTCTTGAAGCAATGGTTTCCTAAGACATGTATACATCTATACATGAAGATTTGTATATTTTTGAAGTTGTTTTGAAAAATTTTGCATTAGAGAAAATGAGGGATCGGTTGGAAGAGCATAACTAGGTTATGAATATACTTTGGGTTTCTAAGCATATCTTGATCTATAAAGCTCCGATTAAGATGGTTCTTAATTCAAAAGAAACTAAAGACTTAGAGCTATGATTTCTTTGAGAAGTTAAATTGAAATTCAAATTTGAATATTTCCAAATCCTGTTCACAAATAGGAGAAATAAGTTTGAGTATGTGACTGAGTTGTGTGGGCACACCATTGAACATATTGTGAGGAAATTTTTGGAATGTTATGAGAATGAAAATGAACCGATGATAGTTAAAGAGATTCCATGGAGATAACCATATAGGAAATACACTCACGTCTTATGTTTATGATATTTGGAACGGTTGTTGGGCTTTGGAAACGGGGCCCAACATGAAGTTTCTGAAGCCTTGGAAGGATCACTGATCTTCTCAATTTGCACCTGAGGAGGGAAGGAATGGGGTGAGCTACATAACTCAGTGACTAACATATTGAGAGTCATTAATAATTGATCACAAATTCATGCATATGCATATACGTATATATGTATATATTCTAATTTAAGCATTCTTAACTTTGGTTTATCACTATCATCACATAACACTCAAATGCATCATTCATGGCAAGTTTAAAGATACAATGCACAGAAATTGGCTCGAGGGTCCCATGAAACAGAATGAGGAAACTGAAGTTTACCCCATGAACATAATGAGTTCATTTCGGAGCTCATATGCCACAAGCGGGCAGCTGGGAGAAGGTTCTTGTTAACGTGCACATGACGAACAGAATGGTTCCACTCTCGCCCAAACAAAAGACATATATTCGTTTTCTCATAAGCTTATACTTTTATGCTTTATCCTCATTTTCATTTAATGCAAATGTCATGACCTTTATTGAGGAAAAACATAGCCATATTTCACCATGCATTTTTCCACATTTACAAACCAGACATTTCAACAATCAATTACAACATATACACATAGGTAGGAATTTGCCCAATTATACTATAACCTTAAATATGTTACCCACTTAGTTAGCTTGCGGAAACCAAATCAAGCTTGCATTTCTATTTGCTCTTGGGTAGGATTCCCTTGGTCCCCTACAATAACCAAGGTTCCAAACAAAACAACATTCAAATCAAATTTGTAACTTTAAAAAAAATCATACAATTTCAACAAATACAAATTGAACGCGAATCTAACCTACCCATAATCCATCTAGGTTAGAAAACCTAAGACCTAGCTTAGAAACCCTAAAATCAATTGGGTTCCTAAAATCCATCTTCTCCTAACACAACTCATTCCTTTAATAGAGCAAAAGAGAAAAGATGGTTAACTCACCTTAACAAGTTGATTTCTCTTCTTTTCTTCTTTCACCGAAACCCTTCTTTTCTCTCTCTAAATTTTGTTTTCTCACTCTTCTCCCTCTTGAATTCACGTTTTCTCCTCTTAACAAGCAAAACAGCACATCATTTTCCTATTTCTACCCTTAATAAGCCCAAAAGTCCATTTTACCCTTCCTTATAGGCTTATGCTCTTTTATGCTCAAGTGATCTCCCCAAAATGTCCCTGAACATCCTTATTTCATCAACATTTTATTTCCATTTATCCATTCCACGAATCCTAGTAACCTTGACACCATTATAGTTCCAAAAATTAAATCTATCTAAACTATAAAATTATTTAAAATCATGCTTACTTAAAGAAAAATTTTCCAGGGTTCAACATTATTGATGTTGGACAATAATCTTATATTGGATGAGAAAGTTTGTGAAATAAAAATAAATCAATTTTAATATGATATTTGTCTATATTTGTAAAGATTTAGAAATTATGCCAAAATTATGGAATAGTTATTTAATTTTAAAATTTTATTAAATTATTTTTAATTTGATTATAATAAAAGAAGAATATTCCTTTCTTTTAAAATTTTAATTTTTAAAATTTTTATGATTATTAAAAACTATACTATTAATATAATTTGCAGAGATTATTAAAAAAATAATTTGAAAAGTTTTCTCATTTATAGTGAAATTTTCTTCTTTATTCTTAAATAAAAACTTAAAATAATATGTAGTGATTAAAATATTAATTATATTTTAATTACTTATAATGTAATTAATTAATTAATATTAAAATATTTTTTTAAAAAGTCACTACTATAAAATAAGTTATATTCTTCTAGTAAATAATAGATTCGTAGGATTTTTTAAGAGTAAGATATCATACTATTATATTTATAATAATAATTACCGATTATCCATTCACTATTCATTATTTACCTATCACTCTCTTCCTAAAGCCATCAGCCAAGTATCCTCTGAGTAGATCATAGATGATATCCATTAGATTCCCTCGTTGCCAAGAAGGAAAGATGCTGTCTCTCTCGCCTATGGCAGAACTTATCAAAACAGGCGCATATATAGAAGTGGCCATCAACCAAGCATCCTCTAAGTAGATCATAGGTGATATCCATTAGATTCCTTCGTTGCCAAGAAGGAAAGATGCTGTCTCTCTCGCCTATGGTAGAACTTATCATATCTTCGAAAAAAGCAGACGCATTTATAGAAGTGGCATAGCCATAACACCCGAGTTCTTTCGTGTGCATCCTGATTAAAAGAAAAGACTGGGCCAACCGCGTGCGTTTTGTTTTATTTTTCACTGGATAGTGGTTAAGAAGGGCAAAAAAAAAAGACTTTTCCTTTTCTCCTTAGGCTTTTTCCTTTGGGAAGGAAGGCTGTGTTTTGCACGCCATTGACGCTTTTCAGTCTGATTGATGCTGATTGGAGAGGACGGAGTGGTTGTATGCGGGTTTATAAGGACACATCACATGTGCACTTATGGCAGTAATATGCAATATTTTAAAAATTGGAGCGGCAATTAATCGGCAAAATAGGAATTATAAAATTATTATAAAATTAATTAAATATTAAATAAAATTAAAAATTTTAAAATATAATTAAAAGATATTATTTTTATCTATTAAATAATTTAAATTTTAATTAAAAAACTATTAAATAAAATTAATTAATTTATAAAAAATTGTTAATTTATAAAAATTAATTCATTAATAACTAAATATATTAAGATTTATTAAAATAAATTAAATATAAAAAAGTAAAAATAAACTATTTAATTTTTATAATTAAATCAGTTAAATTAATTGAGTTTTTTAACAGTGCAATTTGTACATGGCTATGATATCTAATATTACGGCTCTGCGACGGCATCTGATCATTTCTGACATCCTTTTAAGAGAAAAATAATGTATTACAATAGTGAAATAGGTAGTAATCCTCAAAATATCTTTCCAGACCTCTCGGGAGGAGAACCTTTTTTTAATTTGCTTTTGGAGAAAAATCTAACATCTCTGGACCTCTTCGGAGGACAACCTTTGTTTTTTTTTTAATAAGTGGAGAAGAACAATACAAATTAAATGACTAATTTAGGGCGGCTAATCTAAGCTATATTTTGGAGAAGGATCAAGAGACATCTTAAAGATGCATTAATAAAAATGATGATTCCTAAATTAAAATTTATAGTAAAATTGGCGAGTCAGTCAGTACACCAATTTTTTTCCTCCTAAATACGGAGAAGTAAAACTATCTAGTTACGATTGAATAACTCGTTGATACTCGTAATTATAAGATTGAGCGGCGTCGATCGTTTAGTAGGATAACCTTTTTTTTAATTTGCTCTTGGAGAATAATCTAACATCCTTTAAGAGAAAAATATAACGTATTACAATGGTGAACTAGTTAGTAATCCTCAAAAATCAGAATATCATTCCAGACCTAAGAGTGTGACGTCACATAATCACTGGCAGAGACACGAGTTGCAACTTGCAACCCTGAACTTCTCCACTCCTGGGAGTGGTATCAGCGGGAATTTGTCGCTTATGGCGATAATGCGATCTAATATTTTTTGTCCTTCCACAGTTGGCTCAACACTAGAAACTCCATTAACTGCAGAAACCATCCATACATGCACATCAACTTATACAGTAAGGTTAATATACGAAACGACAAACCAACTACAAGTAAAACCAAGTGTTCTCAAGAACTAAGGTGCTTTCAGTTTCACGTGTTCGCCAACCGCAAAGTTTCTTCACTTACCCTTTAGAACACCTAATTAATTACCCCTTTTTTAGAATACCACCAGCATTACATGATCTAATCAACTCAAACTCGATTCTAATTCTGAAAGAGATATCAGTGATCATGATTAAGGCTCCCCGGATTAGACCTAACTATTTTGAAGATTTGGTCAAGGTGGTGGGCGGTCTCCGCCGGATGAGCCTCCACTCTAGGTCTATCTGGCAACACCCACCGGCCTTCTCCGTCCCTCACCATCCCTTTGTTCTCGTCTTGTCGCCAGTTTGGTGGCACACCATAATCACTTTTCAAAAAGTCACAGCTCTTGTTAACAAGAGCTATATCTCTCTTTGTTGCTAGACGAAACTCTTGTCCCTTGCCGTGATAGCCATCGACCAAGTGTAAATGAGCCTCGAGATTGTGTGCGCAACTAATATCATTGGTCGGTTTTAGAAATGGACTCTGTGTCTGATCCAATGCAAGCTCAACACCAACGTGAGCATAGCTCCATGGAAAGGATATAGTGTCTTCCATGTACTTTTGAAACTGGAACTTCTCGTTTGTAAGAATACCTGGTACTGTTGGTACTTTGTCGTGGACATTGATCACCCGTAGTACCTTGACTCCGAGCTCGTCGCATCGTTCTTTGAACTTCAGATTCCCAACTCGAGGGCCTGCGAAAGAGTAGACAGTGATAGGGATTTTAGTTCTGGAATCCTCATTATCACCATCTTCCGTGTAATTTAGTCCCATCTCAGCAATATCGTAAGCACTCAAAATAGCTAAAGCAGCTCCGAGACTGTGCCCTGTTACA